>JANAVB010035820.1:8542951-8840451 GCA_029216955.1 Iris pallida | reverse complement strand
TGCAGCATCCATTACCATCTCAGGGCCAAGCAAAACCCTCTCGCCGACATCATCCCAAGACAAAGGAGTACGGCACCTCCGTCCGTATAGAGCCTCGAAAGGTGACATCTCTATACTGGCTTGGTAGCTGTTGTTGTCGCAAAGATGATGGTACTACTGAGACAGCACATCCAGATGCACAACGGCAGGATGCGGGGAGCGCACTGCTGTATCAGCAAACCAACAATGAAAGTCCTGCGAGGATGGACTATGATACCATCATGGGCGAAGGAGAGAGGGCGTGCGGGGCCTGCCCAACACCAGGAGGACTACCACCTCCGTCTTGGGGAAGCGGCCGGGCCCAGACGAACCGGCGAAGGAGGACATGCCCGAGGAGCTGAATCCAAACCAGACTTTGGTGGTCTTCAACAACCCTAATAATTATAGCCTTCGTGGCACCAACCAACTGGAGGACACACAAAATCTGAGCCCAGAAAATAATGAAGATACAGGAGAAAGCAATCGTGCCTCGAAGCGCCCGGCCACAGGCTAAGAGCATGTTGCAACCAACCGACAGGAGGAGATGCAAAGCGGCAACTCTGATGAACCGCCTGATGAAGCTTTGACCATAGCCAACCCCAACTGGGTGGCCCATGTCCGAGAAGTGCAGGAGTTGGCTGTCGTTACTACGAGACGTAAACATGCCCCCTCAACTAGTGAAGCTTGCCCGATCCGCCCGCGGGAAAGCTCGGGAGCTAAGGGTGCCAACCCCTCATCATAAATGATGATCATCTCGTGGAATATGCGAGGAGCCAATTCTATAGGAAGATGGCACGAGGTCCAGGATATGATTAGGAGACACAAGTGTACTATAGTCATGTTGCAAGAAAGTAAAATAAAAGATGGTGCTAAGCTCACGAGACGTACTTCGCATCATTGGGAGTCGGCTCACAACTTCACGGAGTGTGGAGTGGCCCGTATCTGGATAATGTAGGACTCACGTGTGTGGACGGGTCAGGTAAAATTTTCCTCTGAGTAATTAATTGTACTTGTTTTCACTAACAAAGGAGGTCTGCAGATAGCGGTTGGGGCAGTGTATGGCCATAATGATCGTAGTATGAGGAAACAATTATGGACGGACATTATCCACGTCGTGGCAAGTTTGGCGAATCTCATGCCTCTGCTCCTGTGCGGAGACTTCAACGCCATGTTAGAGCCTGAAGAGAAGCAGGGAGGACGTCAGGTGCCAATAGAGATTCTTGCGGACTTCAAGAATTGTCTGCTGAGCTCTGGCCTCCACTGTGTTTCCATGACGGGTCATCGATGGACATGAAATAATAGCTCGGCTACGAACCGGATTGTGTGTCAACTGGACAGAGCCCTTTGCAATGGATACTGGCTGGATAAATTCCCCGACAACAAGGCGGAAGGGCTGCCTAGCGGTACGAGTGATCATACTCCGATCCTCATCCGTCTACTACATCAATCTCCTCTCCAAAGGCGGCCGTTCAGATTTTGTAACACCTGGCCGGCCCAACCTGGTTATGAAGAGGCGGTACAAAGGGGTCTCCATCCGGCTGTCACAGGAACCGCTCAGTTTTACTTAGTTCAAAAGCTGAAGAGGGCTAAAGCTGAGCTAAAGGCGTGGCACAGGAGCAAACTTCCTCGTCCTTTGGAGCAAGCATAAAAGGAGTTGAAAGAGACTCAGATGGCGTTGCAGATTAACCCCATGGACGAAGCCAATACGGGGAGAGAAATCGAACTTCAAAGCGAAGTTCGTCATCTCTGCCATCTCGAGGGGATTAGATTGCAACAACTAGCCAAGTGGCAATGGCTTAAAGACGGCGATCGCTGTACAAAATTCTTTCACGCCACTGTTCGCGCCAGACAACACTCAAATGCTATCCCCACTCTGATTGACGCCAATGGCCGACAAGTCAGTGAGGACAGAGCGATCGAAAAGGAGGCAGTTGAGTATTATCAAGCTCTATACAACCAAACCGGTTATAAAGAGGAGTTCCCAGATATTCTATGCAAGCGTATAGTGACTAATGCGGGTAACTTTTCTCTGGAAAGACAGGTCACCATAGAGGAAATTAAAGTTTTTTGCCGACGTCTCTTGCATCCTGTAAGCAAACTTTGGGGTTATCGGTACATTGTTATGCACTGGTGGAGAGGCTAGCTCGCCCACAATGCTATCATTACCAAACACGTTCTATTTAGTTTTGTGCACCGTCTATCATTCATTGTCTTTCTAATCTTGCCTTAGGATCAGTTTCATGGCATATTTCATAACATATCTCTTGTTGTCGAATTCAAGTGTTTGCATGGAAATACATGCACGACTTATCCATACTTACCGTCCGACCTTCCCTGTCCAAAGTAAACCAAGTTAGTCAACAATTCGTATATATCAACTTAACATAATTTACGTAAACATTCAATATCAAGGCGTGTCCCTGCTTCAGGTTCTAGTATGTCGTAGGCGTATTTTCTAACTCATTTACACGAAGTACTCTCGATCATTTGGTGTATTACATTCAAGCCTGTTCAGAAGGCGCTTCATTTAGTTAACTTAGACTACTTTGTTTCAATGTAAGGACTTGCACGTGGATTGCCACCAGCAAGCCCACTTAATCTATATGCAATCTATATGCACCGCTCGTTGGCATCACAAGCCAATTTGGACATATTCTCCTTTGGTATTTTCACCTATATAGCGTATGGCTGGTACACCTTGATAGTCTTTTGAAATACCCCGTACTTATGTCTACTTGGAATGTCCAAGCCCACACCCAAGCAGCACGTAAGCCATGATTCTGCCTAGGTCGGCCATGATGTCTCCGATCGTTTCTATTGGAAATCCCTTATTACTCCTACGCCCCGTATACGAGTGGGTTGTCCGCGACCATTTCGTATTGTCTTGTCATTTTAACTTAACGGCCTGTCCCTGAGCCGTAGGTTGTCTGTGAGCCATAATGCGTTATCGACCAGGTTGGCTATGGCGTCCGTGCAGCGCGGGTAGCGATCCCTGATGTACGTCCCCGTCATACCTGTCGCTAACCATTCACTACAAAAAAAGTTGGCTTTTGGGACAACACTTTTAAGAACTCTAGTTTTAAACGTCCTAAAAAATTATTATTTAGGACTGCTATATTTTTTTGTAACAAAAAATGAATTTATTGGTGACAGATTGAAAAATGGATCTCTTATTTGGGACTATTAATAATTTTCGTTCCAAATAAATTTTGAGACCGTCTCAATAATCTCAGCGGAAATGGCAATTATACTACAAAAAAGTAACCTTTTACGACATTAAAATTAAGACATACATAAATAGTATGTCGTAAATAATTGATTCACGGCATGCATTTTAGGACCCGTTTGGTAAACCGTATTGGAGGTGGGATTTGGATTTTTATGGATTTGGAGAGAAATCCATGGAATCTTATGTTTGGTTGGAGATGGATTTGGATATGAAAAGTATGACAAAATCCAAAACTTGGATTTTGGAGGAAAAAATAATTATTCTTTAAAAATTTCGTTAAAGTATTTATTATTTAATAATTTTGTTAAAAATTAGTAAATTAAAAATTAGTTTTTTTTAATAATTTCGTTAAAAATAATTATTCTTTAATAATTTTGTTAAAAATTAGTTAATTAATAAAAAATAACTATTTTATTAGTATTATTAATTAACAAAAAATAGTATTATTAATTAGTTAATTTCATTATAATATTAATTAACAATTTATTAGTATTATTAATTAATTATTTGTTAATTAGTTAATAATCATAATTTACTAGTATTATTATATTATTATTATAATATTAATTAATGATTTATAGTATTATTATAATATTAATTAATAATCATATCCTATGTTTAGTATTATTAATTAAAGAATTAGTTAATTAGTTAATTTCGTTATAATCAGAATTAAAAAATTATTAGTATTATTATAATATTAATTAATAATTTGTTAATAACTATTTTATTATAATCTTAGTTAATATTTTTCAATCACAATTAGAATCATATTTTTATAATATTTTAATTAATAATTTACTAATCATAATAATATTAATTTATAATTACTATTTTTAAAATATTTAATTATAGTTACTTAATCGTTAATTATTAATTATTAATCAATAATTATAATTATTAATTATTAATCGTTAATAGAAAAATTATCAATTGTTAATTATTAATTATTAATCATTAATTATAATTTATAGTTATTAATTATTAATTATTAATCATGACTATAATTTAATTATTAATCATAATACAAATCCTATGTTTGGTTGTAGTTGGATTTGAATAGTGAAATTCATGATTTGGATTTGGAGGATTTCCAAATCCAAATTCAAATAGTAAAATCCGGTTACCAAACAAGTCCTTAATGAATGTCGTAAAAGAACTTAGAATATAACTTGGTAAGTTATTTACGACATGGATTGAATGCCATAATTTTTTATACACAAAGAAGGCAGACAATAAATATCGTAAAACCAAAAAAAAAAAATAACAGCTTTATTTCACCCTAAAAAGTTTCTCTCCCCCCGAATTGTTTTAGAAACCCCGCGGCTCCTTCCCTAAAATTTCATTTCCCTCCCAATCCCGCCTACTCCCCGCCCCCTCCTCGGCGCATACTTCCCTAAAATTTCTTTCGTCTCTCTAAAAGGTTCGACTTCTTCCTCTTCTTAATTTTGTTTTTATCCGGAGTTTTTTAAGGAAAGCTCGCAGTCGATTTCTTCCTCTTCTTCTTTTGATTTTTTTTTAATTTGTGCTTAGATTGTAGCAAGGGAGGTAGAGAGGCATACAAATTTGCGAGCACACTTGTTTTCTCCCAATCCCGCCTACTCCCCGCCACCTGTAATGACCAGCGCCCCATCACCGATGAGGGCTCCATGATCGGTGCTCCATCATCGGCAGAGACGAGCGCTCTATGACTGGTATATAATTTAATTTTGGTTTGAGAGTTTTCTTCTCTCTTTCTCTCTCAAAATCTCACGATTTTGGGCAACCTCCATCAGGATACCACCACCACCATACCTCCAGCACTGACAACACACCTAATAGTTATTTCCCTCGTAATTGTTTCTCTAATTTTAGGGCTTTGTAGATTTTAGGGTTTTCCATCGATAAATTCAAGTTTTATTTGGTGTAAAGAAGACATAAAAGCAACTTTTATTTGTTGCAAAGAAATTTGACTTTTATTTGTTGAATATGACCGTGTGCCGAAACTTTTTTTTTAGTCATTTTGGTACAGTTAGCAAAGAAACAACTAATCGAAGGAAGTCCCTTCTCAATCTATGACCCCATGGTTTGTTTAAGTTTACCAAGAAGTGTAGAGCACTAAAACTCATGTAGAAATAGATTCCAGATCTTCTCTAAGATAGACAGGCACAATAAATCTGCCCCTGTGATAATAATTGTCAATGTTTGTTCCTATATGTGCATTTGCTAATGAGATCATGTACAATAAAGGCGTAATAAAATTCTGCAGAAAATCATCGCAAACATGCATGTTTATGTCAGGAGAGCAATTCACATATTCTTTTTTTCTTGAACGTTTTTTTTTTGGAAACTTGAAAGTTTTATGTTAACTTAAGACGACCAAAATATCAGGATGTAGTAGTCGTATCGAGTCAAATTTGAATAGAAAATATCAGAAACTGCTGGATGCTGTCGATAAGTAAACAATGTCTTATAGTTGATCGAATTTTTGTTATCATTCGGGTTGTCTTGTTCCGGAACTTCTCAAAGTGGTTGAAACTCCTCAATGAGGCCAAAATTTGTTGAAACTTTTTTATATTTGCATAATTTTGACAGAAATGGCCAAAATAGAATGACAGTTTGGTTTCACGTTAACGTTCTTAAATTTTTCAAGCCTATATGGTACAACAATAGATCTTTCATTCCATAGTTTTGGGTCAATTTTTTTAAACCTTTTCTTTCATTTTGCTTAGTTGAGGTGTTTCTACTGTACCATTAGAAAACATATCAAAGTTCATTTGAGCCTTCCCCTAGTATTAGCGACAACACAGCTTTACATACTTTTAATTATGCAAATGCCATATTATGGTTTCATAAAAAATATTACAATTATACCATCTAATCAAACCAACAAACATAAAACTAAAAGTATATAAATGCCCTTAGTGGCGTTGAATAAGATAAAAGGTTTATGTAATCGACACCAAATTTTGGCAAGGGTTGTTGTTCTTGCTAGATTTAAGCAGTCATCTATTTTTTTATTTTGTTGATAAGCAAGTGAGAAGCCATTGCTTAAGTTGAAGTTCATGATAAGTAAACTGTAGCATTAAGTTGGAATTGTTCACAGCATATCAATTCTTGGTTTTAGTTTGTGAACTAGACTGGAGCATATTTCTTGAATTCATTTTGAACAAGTAATGGAGGGCCATGACACTTGACCAAGTTAGCATGTAGACTTGTGCATCAGTAGAAACTGTGTAGTTTTGTATATCTGTTATTTGGACTGACTGCGGATTGGTATCAGATTCAAAGTTGAGAAGAAGACCAGGGAGCCGAAAGAGGTGAATGTGACACTTGGACCAACAGGTCGAGAAGGAGAATATGCATTTGGCATCGCACACATATTTGCATCATTCAATGATACTTTTATCTTTTATCGTACTTTTTTGTTGCTATTTAAATGTTAAATAGGTTGTTGCAACTGCAAGACGATGCATTTCTTGAAAATAGTAGTGCATCCCAGCCAGATGCATATGGAACACTATTCCCTCTGAACTATGTTGTTGACTTGTAGTCCCACATAGCATATAAATGAGCCTAGGAAGGGTGTTCACAAAAAACATATAGATCAATTTTTGTCCCATCTAACCAACTTCCAATCTAGTATTCTAAGTTATCTCCACTAGAAAAACTGACTTAAACGAAAGGTCCTAATTTTCACATAAATCCTAATAAAAAAAGAGTTTGTCTTGCCTGTGTCCAATTGTACCAATTGCTTTCACTGCAAATGGCTAACCTACAAGGAAACACCTTTCCATGATCAAACTCGAAGTTTGAACCCTTGTATATGTATTGTGAATTTGACATTTCTTGAAAGTAGTGGAAGATGATGTAAAGATGAGGCAATTCATCTGGTACTCCATCTCCATCAGTTGCACAGTAGCACTGGAGCAACCAAAATGAGAGAGATGCAGAAAACCAACCTTAAGGTATTCATGTGTCTAATGGAGAAGTAATACACAGAGTGCTATTACTCTATTAATCCTTATTTAAAGATGAGTTGTATGATGATTGTATTAAGTTGGACATTGATGGCTGCAATGGTGCCAAGTGTTATTGGTTGTTAAATAGGCACAATGATGATTTTGGATTGGATAAAGGAGGCTAGTCATGGAACTGGATTGTTGGTGAGTAAGCATTAATGTCACATTGGTGCTCTACTGTAATACTTTTTGTGCAAATGTATTAGGGTGTTCTAAATTTTAGCATTAGTTTAATGCTTCTGTTATTACCGGTTAATGGACCCCAGACAACATAAATGTTTTCTTATTTTTGTCATCCAGAAATATTTGTTGATCTCTGTTGCTTTGTTGCTAGTTATAAAATCTGCTTTTCTTAAAAAGTCTTGAATTTTGAACTTCCCTTTGAATTCTGTTAGGTGGATTATGAAGTGGTTTGTGGACGAAGAAAGGGAAAAGAAACCAAAATTTTGTATAGACTATGTTTTGCCTGCAATGCATTCCTATTTGAGAAAAGCCATAAAGTTGACTTTGTATTACTTGTTCTTCATGGAATATAAAATTTGTGCCTTTTCATTATGGTATTACTTTGATTCAATGGAATGTAAAACATGGAATTCATACATTTTTCCATCAAACTTTATGTTTTCTTAATGTTAAATTTTTTTGTTGCAATATACAGGTGGAGAGCATAGTTTTGACTATTATCTCCATGCTATCCAGCCCCAATGATGAACCACTGCAAGTAAAAAAGAATGTCCTTATTATGACTGCTTATATTTGACATCAATTAATTTCCTAGCATTAGTTACAGTATTGGATTAGTGATACTATTAAAAAGTCATTATATTCTTCTTGGTGTCTTAAATTAATATTTAATGAATTGATGGTTATATATTGTCTGGCCTCTAATAGCATTTCTCATGTAAACTAATGTTGGCATCACATAAAATTTGTTAAAAGGAGGAACTTCAAAACCTTGTCCTTACCAAATATTTAACTTAGTTTATAAACCCACATTGCTGAAAGTGTTTGTGGTGTTGGCTGTGTTAGGTCACTAGACAACCATAATTTCTTTACCTAATTTTCCTTTTTACTATATTGTTTAAGTTACCTTTGGATGGTTGTTGGCTGGAGGTGCAATTTTTTTCTATCCACATGTATTTTTCTCTTCATATACACGTATGTCATGCATCTGGCTGGAGGTTAGAGACCTTTGGATTGATGATGATAATGGCAGTACAAAACAACAATCTTCAACATCTCTGTCTGTTTGTTTACTATGTGACAAATGATCCTTTAAACTTTTGGTATTGATTTTACTGATAGGAGTCACTGAAGAAAGAGCATTCATGACAAATGGAAAATGGAGTGCATCCTCTGTCAGAGGTGAGGTTCCATATTATAAGGTAACAAGATTTATTTTGCTAAAGATAATATTACGTTTCCGGATTGGGACTGCATGATTATACAATGTGTTTAGGCTGGTTCAAATCAGTTAAACTAGACAGAGACTGTAGTTGATTTTTTTGTTACTTGTCAATAGTTTTGCTTAACTTTCCACTTTAGTGGTAGAACAATGACATACCATATCCTAGACGTGACTTCATCTGATTCCTTTTGAACTTCCATAGTTAACTTGATTTGATACTTCTAGAACTGTGGTGTCCTGTTGATGTCAAAATTGATTTCTTTCAACAGCTCTGCTCCCAATAGAATGGTATCTTTCACATTCTACAGACCCTATCTGGGCAATTTTCATATTAGGATCACTTTCTACTCCAATTTTGATACTCTTACATTGCAATCGCCTTTTTTGGTTTTTACAAGTTTGTTTGACATTTTATGGTTTAGTTTTAGGTATCTCTTGTAGGCTGGGTCTCTCGGGGGACTGTGCTGCTGAGACGGTGGTATGACTGAACAAGATTTGTAATCTTGGGTAGGAATAATTAGGAAAAAGTTTATCTAATATTTTCTTGGCCAAATTTATAACCTAGTTCTTTTCCTGTGATGATTTCTTCTAGTGGCTCAGCTTCAGTAGTCAAGTACTGTACGAAGAAACTCTGTTAGAGTAAATCTCTGATTGCAGTACAAAATAGCAAAGTAGTCTATGAGAGACGACCCACCAAACCACATTCAGGTGTGATCATATGTTCTTATTTTTGTTAGCAAATCATGTACATAAGTGCTTTCATTTTACATGCTTGAGAACTAATTTTTACCGAATAGGATAAGAATTAAAACCAAGTATCTGAAATTTGTTGCATCCGGGTGTCGGAAAGGATACCAAAGCCATTGTTCCTAGCAGTGAAGCTAATCATGGGACTGAAACCCTCTAGGTCTTCGGATGTTGTACCAGGGGAGGGCTAGAATGATCGGCAAATCATTGTTTATGGACAATTACCTAGGAAGTTGTCATTTGTCCGAGGCATGGAGTTTGGGAGTATATTTGAGTAAACAGCTGTGGAAGAGCTGACTGTGCTCAAGTAGTTGCAGTTTAAGGAAGAGGTCTCAGATGGGATGTTACTTCAATGAATTTTAACTTGTTTTATTTTAACTTGCGTGCATGTTTCAATGTTTATTAGTTCTTACTTTCTAAGTGGGAGTTAGTATATAATATAAAAATTCTGCACTTCAGAATAAACCTTAAGGTTTTGTTGCATCTGTATTTATTCCATCAGAAATCCATTACTAGTTATGATTGTAGATGACTAATACTTGTTTTCTTGCTATTACTTCTTCAGGAATTGCTGCCTAGGGAGGATTTTCCCTTCAGTTTCTCATATAGGTGAAGAGTCCGATGAAACAGGTGCACGACTGTGAATTTTATATATTTCGTGAACATATGTGGGTTAGTGCGTAATCTAGAGCTAACCAGAGTGTTGATTTCATAAAATTCAGATTCAGAGTATTCAAATATATAGGATTTTGTGTAAGGTTTGAGTTTAATCCACATCAAGTTTAGGTTTTGTTTCTGGGTTTGTGATGGAGATGTAAAATCAGATTGCGGGACTATATTCAGAAGAGTGGTCAGAATTGTGCCGGCAATTGAGCCAAAATAGACTACTCTGCTATTTTTTTCTTTTATTTTTCTGATTCCAAGGAAATTGCTGTAATATCTGGCACCTTATCGGATTCTTGCCAGGTATGTTTATTTTCATCTGTTTTAGCTTTTACCTCAGATGTATTAGAGAGGTGTTGATTTATAATTGTGAAATCGTTGGGGACGTTGCCATCTAGTCCCCTAAGAATAAAAGCTCTACAAAATATTCTGAATTATGTTAAATTGAGACTTCTTTATACACACTTTTTTATGTTTTGTATGTTCAATGCTCTCTATTGGAGAATTATGTGATGAGTCCTTATACTTTTCTCTCATGGCTGTATGAAACATGGTCATCACTCATGTGTATTTAGAAACTCTACTCTTTCTTTATGGATCATAGAGATTTGTGGTGATGGGCATGTGTCATTCTCTCTCCCTTTGTGTTCCCAACTTTTTTTTTGCCTCAGGCCTCGTTCGGTACACTGTAATGTAATCGTAATCGTAATGTAATCAAATATGTTTCTTTCTGAAGTTACTCTACCAATTACTTATAACTAACCATATTTCTGGCTTATTCATGTGTTTTCAGGTAGCCAATGCTGCTGGGAGCCATGGATGTGTGGATCGGTTTGTCAATGGATGTGGAAAATCAAATATATATGTTTTGGACTTGTGTAAAAAGTCGTAGATTTTATTTTGTAAATTAAGTGAACGCTTACTGATGTAAAGCTTGATGGGAACACTCTAAGTGATGTAAGACTTGGATTTCATTTTGTGAACAATGGGATATTATCTTTAAATATGTTTTATAGAAATCGTTTTGTTAATGTTGCGGCTACGCTTTGTTAATGTTGCGGCTACCATATGCATTTCTGATTAAATAAAATAGTTCTGTATGAATTTTTGTTGTATATAAAATTTAATTATATATTTTATATATAAACAGGAAATTAGTAATTCCATAATAATTTAAACAATTGTTAAGTTTTTTCGCACGATTACAGTACTTTTTAAAATTCCGTCCCTTATTTATTAGGACGAAATATATCTGTTACAAAAACTTGTTTTTTGGGACAAATTAATAAACCGTCACACAAAAGCATAAATTTGAAAACTTTTGAGACGTTTTGCCTAACCGTCCTTTAACAGTAATTAGGACGGCAATATCCGTCTCTAAAGTTTTTGCCACGCCACCCTAATGGGACCGTCCATTCCCGTCCCAAAGGTCGTCCCAAATATTTGTTGGGACGGTAATTACAGTTTTTAAGACGGTTTTTTGTTGTCCCAAAATGTCACTTTTTTTGTAGTGATTCCTTTCTTTCTTATCTTTTATTCATTCTTTCTTTTCTTTCACTTGTTCGTTCGTTCATTGATTCATTCACATATTCATTCATTCATTCGTTGATTCATTCATTCACTTATTCGTTCATTCATTCATTCATATATTATGCAACTCCCCGTACGGGAGTCGTCTTGGCGACCCATCGGTCCCGAAGTCTTCCAATGTTGCTACACTCTACTCGGAATGACTATGTCGATCGTCTTTCATTTCATTATTGTAAACCATTTATTGTTTTATTATTGAACGCATAAGGAACTTGAATGTAAGCTTGTGCCTTAGCACGAGCGTGGAGTGCGGTGAGAGAGTCCCTATATTTTTCGAGTTCTTTTCCATGTTCTAAACAAACATACAAGATAGGATTATTCCCTTAGCTAGGTGCGTTGAGTCATTTATTAGCATGCGCGGTGTTATCGTCTAACGATTCTAGCAATAGTGTCCGTATTGTTATGTGTCTAGGCTAAGCAAAGACGGGTTCATCGGAGCCACCCACCTTAGCGATGTTCGCATCGGCCGAGCGATACTCCGAGCGCGCCTTTGAAAGTCTAAGTCTGGATTCATCCTTGACGGGCCAATGTAAGTCCTGCATCGATTCGCATTGACACTTTATCATGCCGACGCAACTCTTCGAGTCGACGACTCACTTGATCGTTGTACTTGTCGTTTGAATCGGCGTTCCGCTAGGGCGGAGCGGGTCATTACAATGAGCATGGCTTCAAGTACTTCTAGACGTTGTCGATCAGTAGGCCCTTCATGATCATCGCAGGCCATAAAGACTGTCCGCACGTGGGTAGACGTGGAAGGGACCGTAGAAGAGGTGCTCTCCGTATCGTACCCTCGTACCGAGAAATCGTCGAGAAATGTCGAAATGTCTTCCTCCTCGGATTCAGAAGGGGTGCCACCCCCTGCGCAGGAAGCTGCATCGTCTTGGCGAAGGCGGTCATTCTCGGGGACATCCAAGTCTGTTGCATAATTCTAATGGATCGCTACCCCCTGTGTATGCTCTTAGAACTCCAGGTTGTCGCATACATTGAGGGGACTACTACCCCCGGCTTCATCTACCCCCAGGGAGGTCGAGGATGCACCCCCAGGCGTTGGAAGCTTCTTTCTGGATCGAGTGCCCAGGTAGAAAACCCTTGTGGCTGTCGGTAGCAATCCTTCAGACGAGAGTTTCCTTACAGTGCTGGCTGAGATTGCCGGGCTGGAAGATCCTGTCTTCTTTTCCCCCTTGTCGGGAAGAACTTTTCGAGTTGAATTACAGGAGGCGAAAGGAAATTCCTCGTCTCCCGAAATTTGCACCTGTTTATCAAGTTGTTGTGCTGGCTGGTGCATTCGTTGGAAAATGGACTGCCGATCTTCAGGTGCTGCCGACTTGTCACAGCAGCAGTTGATGATGACTTGGGTGCAACGACGTCCCGAGAGGGGCTCGTCACATGCCAAGGTTGCTTTTTTCTCCTTGCGTTTGTGAGTAATCACTTCTCGCAAGTCGATAGCAGGCTGATCTACCTTTACATCCAATTTATGGACTCGGGTATCCCGAGCACACGGGTGCGTAGGTATCATGTTTGCTCCCTGATTTGAGGCTAGTAAAAGCACTTGCTCTCGATCATTGGAGGGAGACTTTTGAGACCCACCCTGTCCGTTAGCCCTGGGGGACTGGACGCGGGTGGTTCTGTACAACTTTCCATCAGGAGCCCGTATAATAGTTAACGGTACCCACTGACGGTCAGCAGTTTGGACAGTTGAGTGTACTTGTTGGACCCGCACTGTCCTAGACTTCTTCGACTTAGCACCCGCAGGCACATAGTAAGAAGAGTCCAGATTGGAATTTTCTACATTCTCAATGGGCCGCATGGGATCGGGCCCGTATGAGAGACGGTCAAATACAGAGCTTCTGATAGGGCCGCATGAGGAAGCCTGTTTGAGGCCAGAATTGGCTGCCGCATGGGCCGTCTGTCTGCGCCCAAAGTTGGTTGCCGCATGGGCCATCATCCTGCGGCCAGAGTTGGCTTCCGCATGGGCCATCATCCTGCGGCCAGAGTTGGTTTTCGTATAGGCCATCTGCCTGCGGCAAGAGTTGGCTGCCGCATGGGCCATCTACCTGCGGCCTGAGTTGGCTGCCGCATATACAGACTGACCGTCTCTCTTATACGGTCTCTTCCTCGTCTGCATGGATTTCTCTTGTGCTCCCAAAAGCTCAGCATCGTAGGGATTTCCTTTGCTGGATTTGGGGACAGTGGGGTTTTCTGTGGTCGAAAGTAAGGCCGCGGGAGAGATTCGATCATCGTCTTGGGCCGCAGAAGGAGCTTCTTCGAGAACCTAGTCGGGGGCAACAGTTTTGTGCTTCAACGTCCTGCGGGTTCCCTTTGGGTTGGCTCGCTTCTGCGACGGGCTGGCGCTCCCTTCAGAGAGCATTTCTTCGAATGCTCGTTGGTCAAAACGAACCACGAGCATTTGCTACGTAGAGCCGAGTTTGGACGCGTCGGATTGCGTCCCCAACCTCTCATCAGAGGAGAAGATCGTCCCTAGCAGAGTCACCATTGTGTTTGCCATTAAAAAATTAAGAACAAGAATTACAGATGAATTGAACTTGATTGCAAACTCGCTTGTACAAGAAAAAGCCTAGAAAGAAATCCTAGGAAACAATCTAAGTACAATTGTTTAGTTTTTTTATTCTGGAGGGTGACGATGGAGGCACGAAAAAATATAGCAACTCTGCCTTACTCCTTGGACTATCTGACACGGTCCTTGCTCTTGAAAAAATTTCCCTTCGTAGGTTGCCAGCCTTTTGTATGGGTGTGGTACCCTGCTATTATAGTGATAGATATCTTGAGCCGCATAGACGGTCACGTGACCACGTGGCTAAATCAGCACATAAAGACCCGTTCTTTGGCCGATAGCTGGTGACTTGTTGAGATTTTTTTTGCAATAAATCTGGGTGGTTGAGGCTTGGTCAGCCTGCCATGTGTCCTATCACAGGATAGGATCAATTTTCTTAAGTCATTTTGAGCCGCATATGTCTTTTAGTGTTCGGCCATGCTGGGCCGCATAAGACTCATGCGACTTAGGTCGCAGTCTCCTTTAGTTCGCATATAGCTTGGGGATTTTTGAGCCATATAGATTCTATATTCTGGGCTGCATAAAGCTCATACGGCTCAGGTTGCAATCACCCTTGGCCACATGAAGCGCATGGATTGAGCCGCATAAGGTTCATGCGGCTCTGGCCTCATGACTATGTCCAGGCTGGTGACATGACATTTTGTCTGATCACGTCTTATCTTTTTTTTGTCAGAGTGTCAGAGCTATCAGTTTTGTCAATTTTGACAGAGTTTGTCAGCTTTATCAAAAGGATTGATCAGCTTGGCCGCATAAGTAAATATTCCTTCTGCGGCTCAAATCAGTCTAGTTGCGAGATAGTAAAGATGGGCCGCAGGGGTCATGTCGAGTTTGACATGCGGCTCTTCTTTATGAGGACCAATTTGTCCCAAAGTACTCATGCGGTCAGTTGTGATCCGCATGAACCCCATATTTTCTATGCTTCTACAGGGAGGCTGTTACGCTCCGACCCGAAAAATTGCTTGTCCTTACATCGATTTATCCAAATCATCATCCTCGTTGGGGCGTGATGTCGTACGAGTCTGGTGTTGCACTTGTATAAGGCAAGATGAAAAGTTTTCAAATGGTTATCTTTGATTTGATATTAGCAACAGAAGAAAATCGAGTATACGAAACAATTCTCTTTATTGATAAATGAACTGAGATTTCAAAGGCTTTCAATAGCCCAACTGAATTTGCCAGATTGGCTACAACACTCAAGTTCTCTATTGCCCACAGGATTTTACCATTTTATACATCATGCCTTCTATATCTCAGTCGCATCAATCTTGTTGCAAGTCCGAGCGTCAATGCGATCGCACGCTTCAAACGCGACGGCATTTCATGCCTCAGCACGATCAAGCGAAGCTCCGCTACGAGCAGACAATTCCCTGAACCTGCTAGCAAACTACTGGGGGATTAGTACTTTCGTCTTTGCTGTACTGATCAAAGACCCACTTAAATAAACCGACATTTGTTATGTAATTGATTCATGTAACATACAATTTAGTTATCTTTCTATGTTCTCCTTAGGATCTGTTTCATGGCATATTCGAAAGTAGTAAGCATGTTATCATGGAAAGCACGTTATTTCGATTTGCACAAGTAAGTAGGCAACCAATAACAATCTCGTATTGTTTCGTGACTTCTTACCAAACATTGACGCACTCGTCCTTGCACCGACGCAAGGTGAATACGCCTCATTCCTTCTCTGTTATGTTATAAGTGCTCTGTGCAGGAGCTCTGTGTTCCAGCACTTTCGGTCCACCGTTTCTTAACTATATGAAGGTCATTGGCGTATTCGCACCGGAATGGACTAACTTGTTTCTCTTTTCCTTTCTTTTTTTTCTTTTCTTTTCTCACACTGGATAACCCGGCGTCCTACCCGTACGGGTTTGCTGGCCCAGTATCCGACGGACGTCGAACTTACCATCAATTGTGGCTTATCACATCAGTAGCATATCGTAAGTCATACCCAAAAGATGTGCACCAATAATGATTATTCATCCCTCCTAGGCCGAACGGTCCCGACGCCCCAGCATAACCCGTTCGAAGGAAATTACCACACGCGTGCACAAGAAATAACTCAAGTCCATTCGACCATGCAACGCACGCATCAAACCCATACAACCAAACATAGTCTTGAGTCCGAAACTCAAACTTTACGTCGTTTCGCATTTCTCTATTCTTTCAATGTATTCTCACCTCATTCTTCATTTCAATGTTCAATGGCACCATGCCCCAAATCAATGTTCGTCAAACGAACGACCCGAAGGTCCTGAACATTTTCGAGGCATCCGACAGTTCCGTCACATTCATGCCACAACTGTTCTCTTAGCAACGAAGCCATCTTTTATGATTCTCATGTACGTTCGCATGCCTTGACACGATTGTTCTTTATTCTTCGAGTCGTGCATGCGACGCATGCCTCAATATCGTAATTTCATGTTCTATGCCTTAGTGTTCAATGTATGTTCCTTCCTTCTAACTCGTGCAACTGACGCACGCCTCGATAGGGTATTCAATGTTCTATAGCTCGTGCACTGAGGCACTCGTGCCGATATAGTCTTTCAATGTTCTAGCATACTAACTCGTGTGCGGGGGCACAGAATGACTCATGCATTGAGGCACTTGTCAATACAGTTATTCCATGTTCTTATGGCTTGCGCACCGAGGCGCACGCCTTTGCGATATTCAATATTCTATTGCTACTTGTATATTTGATGTACGTTTTATTTCAATTGTTCTATCTAGTGTTTAACACGTACTATGTTCATCTCTCGATCGAGCCACGCCCGTGGTCTCGATAGGTTAACTTAGCATACAACGATATATTTTACTTAGACATGAAGGAGTAGGAAAGAGTAGTCAAAGTCCCCCTACCTTAAGCCGATACGCTTTATCGTTTCGCCGAGCCGATGCGGCTCTATTTCATAACTTGTTACGCGACCAACTCTTCTGACTTAGCCGTTCGAGCATTTCGTGCTACCTTGAATTATCCAAGTGATTTGGCCTACCATGCCTAAGCTTCAGTCCAAAGCAAGGCAACGATTTGGTTTTGCGGACACCATTGGAAATAAGGCAAAATATCGACCTCTTATATTTCAGTGCAAACATATAGCCTGCACACAAAACCAACTAAAATCAATACATGTCTGAATCGAACTAATGCCTTGCGTCGATTCGATTTCTTAGAATCTTCGAACTGACTCAATGCTTTCTCTCGGGCCAACTTAACACTTGCATCGAACTTACTCAATGCATTTCTCGGATCAACGTAACTCTTTGCATCGATCTGACTCGATGCATTTCTCGAGACAACATAAATCTTGTATCGATTCGCATCGATACTTAATAGGGTCAAGCAACTCTTCGAGTCAACGACTTATCATAATGTACCGTACAGAGCGAGATATTACATAATATACCACTCAAAATAAGGTTCGTCCTCGAACCAAAACCAACACTCAATTCCAAGTGTTTCTCTAGATCATTTTACTATCTTGTCTCACTATCATTGTTATGTTTCAAACACTCATGCAAGCTTTCATTAACTTTTAGTCTTTTCTGCAGCTTAATTTGAATTCTGTATACAACTTGATTTAGATCGTACACATATTCAAGGTGTCCCAAAAATATATGTGTATTTCAGCCAAGCCTAGTGGTAGAAAATTGGAACAAAGCTGACAGGTAAATTTTAATCCTATGCTTGCCATCTCGTACTCTCGGTCGAACTTATCTTTAGCAACTTTTCTCAAAATTTTATCACATCTGTATATTCGATACATACGTGATTCATTCAACACAGTCATCGCATATGACATGATTCAAAATTGTATTTCTTGTTTCGTAAGTTTCGTATGGACCATCAATTCTATGCATCATGTCGAGCCGTTGTGCATCCGATCGCAAAGGTCCTCTGCAACGCCTTGCGTTCGAAGTCACTGCCCAACTATTTTCGAAGTCTGGCTATGCAACTTATCTCGATACAATTTCCTTTGTTGACTTGCAAATGCATCAACACTCAGGGCTACGCCCACTAGGTGACTTACTTAGACACCGTGCTCAAACTCTTTTTTGACTCAACTCAAATCGACGATGCTCAAAGGCAATGACTTTTCGATACGAAGTTTTACTCGAGGCGACGGTGCTCAAAGGCAGCAATCACTTTGACACAAAATCTTTATGACACGTCTTATGTTCGATTCCTATCGAGTAGAAAATTCACTAGCCAAATTTCCAATTTGTCCGTCTCGCAACATCGAATATAAGCTCGGTTCACGCAACTCAATTGCAAGGTAAATCCAAATCTAACGACATAACTCGCAAGTCATTCTCCTACCGCCCGCTCTCGTGCATAGCACGATTCTAAAAATTGCCTAGACTTATCATCAACGTGCACCACATTATATTTGTTATCGATGCAATTTTATTTGCGATATCGTATGGGTCATCTTATGGGTCTACAACATTCACTTTGATTTGGCGGTTAAGTCTTCTAGGGTCAGCTGCCCCAAAGCTACAGTAGATAATTGTGGATCATTAACGAAGTACAGTTTACTACGAACCATGTTATATCTTATTTTGGAGCCAAATCACGTTCCGACGATTTCTATGCGACTATCCGAATCCGGACAAAACTATTTCTATCAGCGCAACAGATGCACAACTATCCTTCGAGTAAAGTCATGCACTACCGTTGATAATTTCGTATTTCACAAAATATCTACTCGAATTGAGTTCGAATCTTTCTACCCACGGTCGACACCCGAGATGCTATATGTATCAAAACAATCGTCGATGACTTTATAGTCTCGCCCTGATCAATCACAAAGTCTACGATCAACCAGTTCGACACTTCCGTATTGCTATTTTCAAAAATTCTGATATCGTAGGCCTGTTCCATTTTGTATTCTCAAATCTTGCTTACATTATCTCACGTATCGATTTCGATAGGTCATATCAATTTCGATAACACGAGGGTCAACTTTGAATCTGTATCAACATCGACTTTCGTTCGTATTGCATACCTCCGAGTTACCGATTATCCAATATCGAACCCTCGAGTTATACGATCACTCCCTCTAAGTTTTGCGTGTTTCAGTCGTACTCAAATGAGTTTCGTCGTAATGTAACTAACTACCTCTTAGGCACTATTTACCCGCATCAACCAACTCTTTACTGAAATTATACCTTATGCGGTACGATTATAATTCACAACGCTCAACATTTCTATCTTGATCGCAAGTCAAGCGATTCGATTATGATTTGCCTCGTCCAACATTTCTATCGAGATCGCAAGTCGTGCGATTTGATTATAAGTTCAAGTTTCCTATCCCGTCGATCCGATTATTGCTTCAAGGCAGAATCGTTTTGTTAGTCTCGGTCGTTCGACCGACTTATAAATTTTTGTCCGACGTATCATTCATTGATACGAGTCCCCATCCTATCGTTCCAGCCGATTATCGAAGAATACTTCCATCAACATACCGTCATACAAATTTTAAATTGAGTCTCGGTACTCTCTTATCCGTTGCAGACAAACCTTTCACAATTCTCACAACGCGTCAATACAATTCATTGCACAAGTGGTATTGCATATACCACTCATAACCGAGTCATTCATCGTATACGTAGTATGGCATATACCACTCGAAAATCAAGCTATTTCCCTCGCATCATACTCGGTATGAACCAACAATTATTCTGACTCACGATTTCCACAGTGATCATGCCGATCACAACCGTAACTTTTGATTAATCAAGTTCTGACACAACTCGGCCAATGTATTCATTTGCCAACACAAGCTCGATACGCAACCGAACGATTCGTTCTATCGATTTATGATTTCAGTTCCTTCCGTTGCATCTCGTGCAACGTATTATTAAGTTTCAACCGTTGCATCTCGTGCAACATTTTATTTCTGATATTCAAAGTCAATACTCGAATCTGTTCAACACATTTAAGTTTTAACTTTTATTTTCCTTGCAACGCATCATTCACGACTCGTTGCATTTGATACAGCAACATTTTACGACTTTCATTATATCGATGCAACCAATATTTCTCACATCGTCGGTTACATTGAAACAACAAATATTTTGATTCATATTTCTCAACTTGCTGTACTTGCAGCAACAAACATCTTAATTCACATCTCGCTTACAGCAACAATTATTTCACGGCTTGTTGCACTCGATGCAACAAATATTTTACGACTTCCTCAGCAAATATCATGTAATTTCCAAAATACATGCGACAAAATTATACGATTTGTATGGAACATCCAGTACGACATCGAGTAGAATCAAGAGTAATTTAATTGGTGGTGGGCAACTCTTTAGAATTGAAACAAAGCATGCATCCTGAGGAAATTGAGCCTAGAGCTCTGATACCAATTTGTTACGCCCCGACCCAAAAAATTGCTCGTCCTCGCATCGATTTATCTGAATCATTGTTCTCGCTGAGGCGTGATGTCATACGAGTCTGGAGTTGCACTCGTACAAGACAAGATGACAAGTTCTCAAATGGTTATCTTTGATTTGATATTAGCAACGGAGGAAAACAGAGTATATATACGAAATAATTCTCTTTATTGATAATGAACTGAGATTACAAAGGCTTTCAATAGCCTAACTGAATTTGCCAGATTGGCTACAACACTCAAGTTCTCTCTTGCCCATAAAGGATTTTACCGTTCCATACATCATGCCTTCTATATCTCGGTCGCATCAATGCTGTTGCAAGTCCGAGCGTCAATGCGATCGCACCCTTCAAACGCTACGACATTCCATGCCTCTGCGCGATCAAGCGAAGCTTCGCTACGAGCAATAGATTTCCTGCACCCTGCATGAAAGCTGGTGGAGGATCAGTACGTTCGTCCTCGCATGTAATGATGAAAAGACCCACTTTCTAAACCGACATTTAGTGTTTATGTTGAATCATGCAACTTAGCTTATAATCTTACTATATTCTCCTTAGGGTCAATTTCATAGCATATTCGAAAGCGGTAAAGCATGTTATCATGACAAGCATGTTATTCGAATTGAATAGGCAAGCAGGCAAGCAATCTTGTGTTTATTTCATGGCGTGACTTCTTACCGGCATTGACGCACTCGCCCTTGCACTGACGCAAGGTGAATACGCCTCATTCCTTCCCTGACATGTTATAAGTGTTTCCTATGCAGGATCTATGTGTGCAGGATACATGCATGTCTGCACTTTCAACCTATCGTTCCTTAACTATATGAAGGTCGTTGGCATATTCGCGTCAGAATGGACTAAAAGACATATCGTATGCATACCCAAACAACCGAAGATATACCGTATGCATACCATCTTTTGTGACTTTTTATATCTACAACCGGTGGCTAGTCGTCTTACAGATGTGCGCCCATCAAAGATTATATCCCTCTTAGGCCGAACGATTATGGTGCCCCGGCGTACCCGTTCGGAGGGAACATTCCCGTGCACGGGAGATTATCTCAATTTCCTCAAGTCCATTAGACCATGCAACATACTATCATTCAAACAACCGTGGTCTTGATTCCGAGACTCGGACTTTATCATCTCGTATTTCTTTCATTAACTTTTTATGTTCTCACATTTTATACTTCGTTTCAAGGTTCAATGGCATAATGCCTCAACTCAATGTTCGTCAACCGGACGACCCGAAGTTTCTGAACACTTGTTGAGAAATCATGCCACATCTGACAGTTCTGTCACCTTCATGCCACAACTGTTCTTTTTGCAACGAAGCCATCTTTTATGATTCTCGTACATGTAGGCACGCTTTGACATGATTATTCTCATTTCTTTGAGTCGTGCATGCGATGCACGCCTCGATACCATAATTCCATGTTCTTAGCCTTAATGTACAACGTTCGTGGCTTGTACGCTAGGGCGCTCGTCTTCAAAATCTTTTAATGTGCTAGCCTTTCTAACTCGTGCACGAAGGCACGAAATGGCTCGTGTACGAATGCACTCGCCGAATACAGTTATCCCATGTTCTTGTGGCTTGCGCACCGAGACACTCGCCTTTGCGATATCCAATGTTCTATAGTGACTCGTACATTTGATGCACGTTTCATTTTAATTGTTCTAACTAGTGTTCGACACACACTATGATTTATCTTCCGATCGGACCACGCCCGTGGCGTCGATAGGTTAACTTAGCATATATTGATACATTCTTACTTAGGCATGAAAGAGTAAAAATAAGAGTCAATACTCCCACCTTAAACCGATACGCCTTATTGTTTGCCGAGCCGATGCAGCTCGATTTTATATCTTTGTTGCACGGCCAAATCTTCTGACTTAGCCATTCGAACACTTCTTATTTTATTGAACTACTCGATCGATTCCGGCCTACCGTGCCAAAGTCCCAGTCCATTGTGAGGTAGTGATTTGGGTTTTGTGGACCCGTTACGAATGAGGCAAAATGTCGACCTCTAATATTTCAGCGTAAAAGGATAGCCTGCACATGAAACCAACTAAAATAAATACTTGCATCGATTCGACTTACGCCTTGGGCTGATTCAATTTCTTAGAATCTTCGGGCCGACTCAACTCGCTTATCCTTCGGGACAATACAGCACTTCGCATCGATTCAACTTGATACATTCTTTGGGACAATGCAACTCTTCGCATAGACTCAGTTTGATGCATTGTTCGGGACAACGTAACTCTCGTATCGATTCATATCGATATATTTCATTCCGTCAATGCGACTCTTTGAATCAACGTAAACCAAAACCAACACTCTGATTGAGTATTTTATAGATCGTTTCACAATCTCGTCCTACCAATGTTGTTCAGTTTTGCACTATCTTGAAAGCTGTTCTTTAACGTTCTAAAGTCTTTCATACAGCTGGATTTGAATTTTGTGTACAACTCGATTTGGATCCATACCTATATTCAAGGCGTCCCAAAGATATATGTATTTCGACCAAGTCCAGTGGTAGCAAATTGGAACAAAGTTGACAGATAATTTCAATCCTATGCTTGCCATCTCGTACTCCCTATCAGACTTATCTTTAGCAACTATTCTTAAAATTTTATCGCATACATATATTCGATACAAACGTGATTTATTCAATAAAGTCACTGCACGCGACGCGATTCAAAATCGCATTTCTTGTTTCGTATGTTTCATATGGACTATCAATCCTACAAGTTGCGTCGAGCCGTCGCACATCCGATCGCAATGATCCTCCGTAATGCCTTGCGTTCGAAGTCTCCACCCAACTATTTCCAAAGTCTGGCTATACAACTTATCTCTATACGATTTCCTTTGTTGACTTACAAATGCATCAACATTCAGGACTACGCTCGCTAGGTTACTTACCTAGACACCGTGCTTAAATTCTCCTGACGCAACTTTAAATTGACATTGCACAAAGGCCACAATCTATCCGACACAACAGTTTATATCGAGGTGACGGTGCTCAAGGCAACAATCACTTTGACTCAAAGTCTCTACAATGCATCTTACGTTCGATTCCTAACGAGAAGGAATTCACTAGCCAAATTTCCAATCCGTCTCGCTACATCGAACATAATTTCGACTCAATCAAGCTCAATTGCAAGGTGAATCCAAATCTAACGACATAACTTATAAGTCATTCTCTTACCACTCGTGCTCGTGTATAGCACGATTCTCAAAATTGCCTAGACTTATCATCACATGCACTACATTATATTTGTTATCGATGCAATTTTATATACGAGATCGCATGGGTCATCTTACGGTCTGCAACATTCAATTTGATTTGGCAGTCAAGTCTTCTAGGGTCAGCTGCCCTGAAGCTACGCTCGATAATTGTGGATCATTAATGAAGGATAGTTTACTATGAACCATGCTATATCTTAATTCGGAGACAAATCACGTTCCGACGATTTCTATGCGACTACCCAATTTCGGACAAAACCATTTCTATCGGCGCAACTAATGCACAACTATCCTCCGAGTAAAGTCATGCACTATCGTCGATAATTTCGAAATTCATGAAGCATCTACTCGTATTGAGTTCAACTCTATCTACCCACGGTCGACACCCGATATGCTATACGTATCGAAACAATCGTCGATGACTTATAGTCTCGTCTTGATCAATCATAAAGTTCATGATCAGCCAGTTCGTTCATTCTCGTATTGTTATTTATAAAATTTTGATAGCGCGAGGCACACTCCATTTTGTATTCTCACATCATGCTTACGTTTCCTTTCGTATCGATCTCGATACGTCGTACCAATTTCGATAGCATAGGGGTCAACTTTGATTCTATTTCAACGTCGACAACTTGCATTGCATACGTCTAAGTTCTCCACAAACATTTTCGTACGTCTCGAATCGTTTCTCGATTCGTTGCATTCCGTTATACTTCGATCGCGTAACCAAGTTACCAATTTTTCGACGCCATGCCCTCGAGTCATGCAATCGTGCCCTCTAAGTTTCATATGATTTTGTCATGCTCACAGTGAGTCTCATCTCGACATGACCTACTATATTTCTTAGGCACGGCTATCTGAATCAACCAATGTTTTTATCGAAATCGTAAGTCGTGCGATTCGATTACACTTTACATCGGCTAACATTTCTATCGAGATCCCAAGTAGTGCAATTCGATTATCATTCGTGTATTCTAACATTTTGTCGAGATCGTAAGTCGTACGATTCGATTATAAGTTCAAGTTTTTCTTTCCCGTCGATCCGATTATTGCTGCAAGGCATAATCGTTCTGCTCGACCGACTTATAAATTTTCGTCCGATGTATCATTCTTTGATACGAGTACCCACCCTATCGTTCCAACCGATTATCGATGAACACTTGCACCAACATACCGTCGTATAAATTTTCAATCGAGTCTCGGTACTCTCCCGTTCGTTGCGGACAAACCTTTCGCAATTCTCATAACGTGTCGATGCAATTCATCGTACAAGTGGTATATCATATACCACTCAGAATCGAGTCATTCATCGCTTACGTGGTATGGCATATACCACTCAAAATTAAGTTATTTCCCTCGCATCATACTCGGTATGAACCAACAATCTCTTTCGACTCACGATTTCTGCAGTAATTGTGCTTGATCACAACCGTAACTTTGATTAATCAAAATCCAACACAATTCGGCTAATGTGTACAATCGCCAATACAAGTTCAAGTTCGGTACACTGTCGAACGATTCGTTTCTATCGATTTATGATTTCAGTTCCACCCGTTGCACAACATGCA
The DNA here is from genome assembly GCA_029216955.1 of Iris pallida. Classification (NCBI taxonomy): domain Eukaryota; kingdom Viridiplantae; phylum Streptophyta; class Magnoliopsida; order Asparagales; family Iridaceae; genus Iris; species Iris pallida. Next base: position 8,815,008 of record JANAVB010035820.1, on the reverse strand, counting down.
ACGATTTATTTTCAATATCCGTTGCACTCCGTGCAGCGATTACTTTAACATGCGTTGCACCACGTGCAACAATTTACTTCTGACATGTATTGTACGTCGTACAACGACTTATTTTCGACATTCATTGCACCTCATGCAACGATTTATTTTCGACATCTGATGCACCTCGTGTAACAATTTATTCCCGACATTCAAAGTCAATGCTCAAATCTGTTCAAACATTCGATATTGACTTATCACTTTCATTGCAACGCACATTCACAATCAACTCGTTGCACTTCCTGCAACGTATTATTTAAGTTTCTGCATTGGTGCAACCAGTATTCACAACCCATTGCACTTCATGCATCATTTTATTTTGCATTCAACATGTTACATTGCAACAACAATATCTCAAATCAAATTTCACAATTTGTTGCACTTGCAGCAACTAACATTTCACAGCTCGTTGCATTCAATGCAAAGAAATGTTTCATGACTTTCTCCGCAACATCATGTAAATTCGAAGTACTTGCGGCAACGTTACCCGACTTTGTATTAGACTTATTGTATGGAATATCCAGTACGGCATCGAGTAAAGTCAAGAGTGATTCGATTGGTGGTGGAAAACTCTTTTGAATTGAAATAAAGCAAGTGTCCTGAAAAAATTGAGCCTAGAGCTCTGATACCAAATTGTCAACGCCCCGACCCGGAATCACCCTGAATTATCGTTCTCGCAGGGGGCGTGATGCCGTACGAGCCTGTAGTTGCGCTCGTATAAGGCAAGATGACAAGTTCTTTATCTTTGAACAGATATTAGCGAACGAAAGAAAACAGAGTATACGAAAAAATTCTCTTTATTGATAATGAACTGAGATTACAAAGGCTTTCAATAGCCCAACTGAATTTACAGATTGGCTACAACACTCAAGTTCTTTCCTGCCCATAAAGGATTTTACCGTTCTATACATCATGCCTTTTATATCTCGGCCGCATCAATATTATTGCAAGTCCGAGCGTCAATACGATCGCACGCTTCAAACGCTACGACATTCCATGCCTCTGCACGATCAAGCGAAGCTTCGCCTCGATCAATCAATTTCCTGCACCCTGCATGAAAGCTAGTACGGGATCAGTACGTTCATCCTCGAATGTACTGATGAAAAGACCTACTTTCTAAACCGATATTTAGTGTTTATGTTGAATCATGTAACTTAGCTTATGATCTTGCTATATTCTCCTTAGGGTCAATTTTATGGCATATTCGAAAGCGGCAAAGCATGTTATCATGGCAAGCATGTTATTCGAATTGAATAGGCAAGCAGGCAAGCAATCTCGTATTTATTTCTTAGCACGACTTCTTACCAGCATAGACGTACTCGCCGTTGCATTGACGCAAGATGAATACGCCCTATTCTTTTTCTGTCATGTTATAAGTGCTCTCTATGCAGGATCTATGTGTGCAGGATACATACGTGCATGCACTTTCAACCTATCGTTCCTTAACTATATGAAGGTCGTTGGCGTATCCGCGTCATAATAGACTAAAAGTTTCTCTTTTCTTTTCTTTCATTTCTTTCTCTCTTTCTTTTCTCTCTTAAATTGGGTAGCCTGGCGCTTCACGGGTTGGGTTGCTATCCTAAACAATCGAAGACATACCGTATGCATACCATCCTTTGTGGCTTTTCACATCTATAACCGGTGGCTAGTCGTCTTACAGATGTGTGTCCATCAAAGATTATATCCCTCCAAGGTTGAACGGTTCCGGTGCCTCGGAGCACCCATTCGGAGGGAACATTCCCGTGCACGAGAGATTATCTCAATTTTCTCAAGTCCATTCGACCATGCAACGCACTATTATTTGTCACTCCCCAATCCTGATATACGTATTCTTTATGGATTCTGTATACGGCCTATGTATTTAGCATGTGCATAAATTCTGTTTATTATTTATTAATGGTGGCATATAGCTTTTTTAGCATTGTCATTAGTGGAGTGATTAGGGATTAGGGATTAGGGTTTTCTTAAACCAACCCCCACCTATTTAATATCATCTTCCTCACTCTCTCTCCTCATTCACCCTTCTATTTATTTCTCTCAACCACCACCACCCATAGGCAAGTACAACTTGCTCAAAAAGAGGAGATCTTGTGCATTTTACATTCTTGATTTTTCCTTGATATTAATTGTCTATTTTGTTCTTCTCTTCATTCTCTACAAGTTTAGTTCTTGAAGCCTTTGATTTTGATGGCTAGATTTGTGTAGATCTAAGTTCCTAAAAACTAGGGTTTCATGGGTTTTTATGGTTTTGATTTATCAAACTTGGCTATTTTTGAAAACCAATGGTCCTATGTTGTAGGAAATTTGATTCTACACAGTTTTGACCTTTGGAAAGTTAGATTTTGACTTGTTTGGAGGAAGTTTTGGCCGAAGCAATAGTTGGGTTTTACCGTGGTTTGCCTACGCTGGCTCTGGCAGGGAAGATGAACAGTTTGCAGCCGCATGTGCTTTTCTCAACCGCATAAAGCTTTGCAGCCGCATGTACTAAATCCAGCCGCATAAGCAATGGTGGCCGCATAAAGCTTTCCTTCAGCTGCATAAGTTTTCTAGCCGCATGAGCATTAGCTGCCGCATAAGCAAGACAGCCGCATGAGCAGTTGTAGCCGTATGAGCAATTGCGGTCGCAGAAGCAGTGCCGGCCGCATAAGCATTTTGAGCCGCATAAGCATGCTTTAAATCGCTGCCGCATGGATCTTGTTTTCTGGCCGCATGGCTTGACTTAGCCACATGTGCCTCGCGTATTTCTGAGCCACATAGGCCCGCCCTTCCCTTCAGCCGCATAAGACTTCCTCACCCTAGCCGCATGAACTTGTCCCACCCTAGCCGCATGAGATCTCTGTTCAGCCGCATGAGTCTGGGCCATAGTTAGTCTAGCCGCATGACCTTATTGATTCTGAGCCGCATGTGCCTGTCCATTCAGAGCCGCATGCGCCCGCGTTATCCAGCCGCATGAGCTCGTTCTTCTGGCCGCATGGCGCATGGCAGTTGGCCGCATGAGCTTTTGCAGCCATAAGAGCCCGCTTTCTCGAGCCGCATAAAGTCATGCAGACTTCATTTCTTGGGCGCATATAGTCTGGCCGCATGAGCCTCAGCCGCAGGTTCCTATGGGTATTAGTTCTCATTTCTAATCTGACTCCCTATGTGATGGCTGGATATCCTATGTGTGTACAAAGGTACAATCTATGTGAGCACCGAGGTACAATCCTAAGCGCTAAGTGTTCCTACGTGATACCTGCCAGTACTTCCAAGAGTCCAGCATTTACATAGTAATGGTCGGTAGCAATGACGTGGTATGTGATATGTGTTGCATTACACCAAGAAGGGGGAACATCCGTATGACTCCTTGGGCCAGTACGGATTCCTTCTTGGAGTACTCGTACAATGTACGACATCTAGAGGAGTGAACATGAGACCAAGACATGTGAACTCTGTAAACAACCTAGGGATTAACTAGGCAACTAACTTGGTAGATGCATTGGGTGGGAAGAATCCCGAGATCGTGCCATACTAGCCATCCCAGGTCCAGACCTGACGTGTCGGGTTGGCCGCCACGGATATGGTTTCATTCGCCTAAAGCGAATAGCTATATCCGACTCATACGAGCTATGTGTTAAATGTATTAGCGCGGTAGCCCTCCGGGGGACTGGTGCATAATCAATGTGTTATATGTCTTATGGTTTGGCTAGCCCTGCCGGGTTGACACGATCTGAGGATTCCTTTTAATCAGTAACGTGGGGATAACTCCGCCACATATAGAAACCCGCAAGATTGAATGGCCGCTTGGAAAACGATTTGACTGTGCTTGAGCCTTTCGTTAGTAGCCGAGGGACATGGACTGTCATGGTGCGTGGTCCAACCCATGTCCTTGTTTGGTTGTTGGGTTGGTCTATCGTGCTAGGACAGGCTGTGGACCGAGGTTACGACCGAAAGCTTATTATTATTATTATTATTTTATGCATGGGTTTTATCTCTCTCTCTCTTTTGTGCTCCCTTGTGGTACTTGCTATTCGGGGCTGACCCCGCTGGTTTTGTTTGGCCAGATCACGTAGCAGAGCCTGAGGATTCGAACTTCTTTCCTGACGTCAATGGTGCATACTAGGAGCATGGCTGGCGGGGGACTCGAGCATCCAGATGGCACCGTTCGAGGCACTGTATGGTAGGAAGTGTCGATCCTCGCTAGCATGGGACGATGTCGGAGAGAGACAGATGCTCGGTCCAGAAATGATTGCTCAGACCGTTGAAGTGGTCAGGAGAGTCAGAGATCATCTTCGAGTTGTCCAAGATCACCATCGTCATTGGGCCGATTCTCATCGGCAGCCCCTTGAATTCTCGGTCGGTGACCATGTATTCCTGAGGATTTCGCCTAACCGTTGCGTTATTCATTTCGGCGTACGGGGAAAGCTTAGTGCTAGGTATATAGGGCCTTCGATATTCTTGAGCGAGTAGGTGATGTGTCCTATTGTCTCGTTCTTTCGCCGTCGCTATATGAGGTGTATAATGTGTTCCATGTATCCCAACTGTGATGATATATCCCGGACCCGAGCCACATCCTGGATCATTCGGAATTGGTTGTTGGTACCAACCTTTCGTATGAGGAGAGCTCCGTGTCTATATTGGACCGAAGAGAGAAGACACTCAAGAACAAGACTATCAAGTTAGTCCGAGTTGCTTGGGGTTATCACTCTTTGGGAGAGTCAACGTGGGAGCGTGAGGATGACATTCGATCGCGATATCCTGACCTGTTAGGCTTCTCCTCAGCCCCTCTCCGGCCCGACGTTCGTCCCCGCCGGAGTAGGCGCTGTCTGCGGCCCGGCTCAACGCCCCTCCGTTCCCGTACCCTTGAATTCGAACCTGGCTCTCCCCCCTCGGGAGTAGCGCCCCTCTGCAGGGCTGGCATCGATTTCCCCACCCCTCAGCTCCTCGGGCCACGACCCCACGTGGGTCTGCCCCCCGCAGTTGCCCTCACCGTTTGCGCAGAGCCTCCCCCCATCTCTGTGCAATCCGAGCTGGGCTCCGCTTTTGCGCAGCTGCCCCCCGTAGATTCCCTAGCCATTTGTGCAGAGCCCCCTTTCTCTGCGCAATCCGAGCTGGTCCTGGCGTTTAACCACCGGCACCTGTTTAGCCGGCTAATCTAGACATTTTGTCCTTGCATAATTGTAATTAAATCAGACTGCAGCTGAATACAATTTTGTACCTATGACTTTCTGGGCTAGCTAACTTATAAAGCTAGACCCCCATGATCATTTTGATGAAGCGTCAGGGACGCCTTACTGCTTTATCTTATATGTTCATTAATTGATGTTTTCTTGCTTGAATGATTAAGATATAGATGTTCTGTGTGACCATAGGAGACTTGAATGTAGCATATACCCCCTTGTCTCTCGACAGCCACGATCGCCGTATGACGTCTGTATACCTCATATGGAGTAGTTGGCCTAGTCCGTCTCCGTATTTTGATACTGGAGGGTGACAAGGTTTTATTGGTGGCCCATGCAGGTCTGATTTTCAGACTTGTGGGGTGTAACTATTATAGGAGTCTCAATCAAAACTTGTTCCCTTTGAATCTCTTGTCTCGATTTCTCTTTCCTCACCTTGATTGATAACCTGAATTGCATCATCGAATCTTCCTCGTCCTGATAATTGATGTCATACACCTTTCCATATAGGGGTGCTTCTTTCTCAGTAGCTGGTGAGGCCAACATGGAGGAACAACCGGCAGAGCATGGCTCGACGGGACAGCAACCGGAAGGAGTACGTTCTCCTGACCAGATCCGAGTGGAAGTAATATCAGAGCCAGTGGAGTACTGCAGGTTCTAAAAACTCCTGTACCCCCAGCAGTGCCAGCAGCGACGCCAGTACCGGATGCTGCAGCACTCCTGGAGGTCATCCGGAGATTCCTGGCCACTCAGCAGCGTCAAATGGCAGCCCATCAGCAACAGCAGACCCGGCAGCAGGAACAGAATGTGCTACTGAATCAGGAGTTACAATTAGCCCTCGAGAGAAGTGCCAGGAATGATTCGGGATCATCGGGGAGGTTTTGTCGACTCAACCCGAGATATTTTGACGGCACGGAGGATGCCATCACGGCGGATGCATGGCTTCAGGATACTGAGGCCATATTGACCGCAGCGAAGGTTCCAGCAGAAGAGAAGGTCGACCAGGTCAGACTGATACTTCAGGATCTCGCCCGCGATTGGTGGACATCAGAAGAGGTTAGACTAAGGCGTCATGTTCCCTGGGATAGCTTCCGTACAAGATTCAAGGCCAAGTATTTTGGCGTGGCAGCGCGGTATGAGCTACAACAGCGGTTTATCAGTCTCAAGCAGGCTGGGAAGACGGTGGATGGATACGCAGCGGAGTTCTGCAGACTGAGTCGGTTTGCACCGACGATGGTAGCTACGGAGCCCGAGAAGGCGATGAGGTTCCAGCAGGGACTTCATTTGGAGATTCTACAGCTAGTAGAAGGGCACGACTATCAGACTTTTGATGTCGTTTTAACGGCAGCTCGGAGGCATGAAGCCACCCAACAGAGGTTGGTGACAAGACATGGGGGCCAGAAGAGGTCTCATTCCCAGAGCAGGGGTGGAGGAGCAGTGCAGCGAACATCGGCGCCAGCGCTCGGCATCCGTATTCATGAGTCAGGAGTGCCGCAGAGGACGGCGGTATCAGAGATAACAGTACCAGTTCGGCATCAGCAGCCGAGGAACCAGCAGCAGCGCCAGGGGGCGTCCATTGGATGTACTTACTGTGGTAAGGGAGGGCATACTAGGGATGTGTGTCGTTCAGCTAATGGGTTATGCATGAGGTATGGCAGTCCAGACCATAGGATTGCCAATTGTCCTATGATGCAGAGGCCAGGAGGGCCAGTTCAGTAGTTTCCGACATTGCCAGCTCCAGGGGCAGCTCCGAACAGAGGACCAGCATTGGTCGTCAGGCCGCTAGCCCAGTGTCTACCTACGCAGGCTCAGATGTTTCGCCAAGCACAGAACCAGGAAGGCCCGCAGCGGTCGTAGCGACAACATGGTCGAGGAAGGCAGCAGGAGGAAGCTCAGCAAGGCCAGAGCCAGGCCTTCACCCTATCCCTGGAGGATGCGCTAGCTTCAGGCGATGTGGTTGCAGGTAATATTTCTGTTACCTATTTTCCTGCAGTAGCATTGTTTGATTCAGGGGCTAGCCACTCTTTTATATCTGCACGATTTGTTACACGTATTGGATTGGAGTTCGCGGCATTGCCAGAGAGGATGAATATACTCACTGGTAATGGGCTCGTATGAGTTAGCAGAGTAAGCTTAGCGTGTCCAGTTGTAGTGAGTGGGCGATTATTGCCCGCATCTTTGATTGAGTTTCCCATGGGCAACTTTGACATTGTCCTAGGCATGGACTGGTTGAGAGACAATCATGCGACGATAGATTGTCGGGGAGGTAGGGTAGTATATAATGTACCTGGCATTAAGGAGTTCGTCTTTGACCGATCATTGGAGGATCGACCCAAGGGCATCGTTGTAGAAGCATTGGCAGAGCAGGAGCAGATTCCAAGGGTAGTCAGAGAGTTTGTTGATGTATTTCCAGATAAGCTTCCGGGTTTACCACGAGTGAGAGATATAGAGTTTTGTATTAGGCTGAATCCTGGGACGGAGCCTAAAGTCGACAGGGTCTACAGGATGTCGCAGTCAGAGTTGGACAAGTTGTACCAGTATGAAGAATAATTGAAGGCAAAGCAGTTTATCCGAGACAGTAATTCGCCCTGGGCATCACCAGTGATTTTGGTACCCAAGAAGGATGGATAGACGCGAATGTGCATTGATTACCGGCAGTTGAATACAGTAACCGTAAAAAACAAGTATCCGTTACCAAGGATTGATGACTTGTTTGATCAATTGAGTAAGGCTTGCATCTTCTCTAAGATTGATCTTCGATTTGGATATTATCAAGTGAGGGTTCGGGAGCAGGACATACCCAAGACAACATTTAGATCACGGTATGGACATTATGAGTTTTTGGTGATGCCATTTGGACTGACTAATGCCCCAGCAGTATTCATGGATTTGATAAATCGTATCTTTCTACCCTATTTGGATAAGTTTGTAGTAGTGTTTATAGATGATATCCTCGTCTATTCCAGTAGTAAGGAGGAACATGAGAAACATCTTCGGACAGTTTTGCAGACCTTGAGGGAGCATCAACTTTATGCGAAGCTTAATAAATGTGAGTTTTAGTTGGACCATATTTCGTTCCTGGGATACATTATTTCTGGAGCAGGAGTGTCAGTAGATCCGAAGAAGATAGAGGCAGTAGAGAATTGGCCAGTCCTGAAGACGGTAGCAGAAGTGCGTAGTTTCTTGGGATTGGCAGGTTACTACTGGAGGTTCGTGGCAGACTTCGCCAGGATTTTGGCACCCTTGACGCGTTTGACGCATAAGGATGTAGAGTTTGTTTGGTCTGCAGAGTGTCAGACATCGTTTGAAGAGTTGAAGAAGAGATTAATCTCAGCCCCGATCTTAACCCTTCCAGTAGGATCGGAAGGGTTTATAGTGTATTGTGACGCATCCGGGAAGGGACTTGGATGTGTATTGATGCAGCATAGTAAGGTGATAGCATATGCATCTCGACAGCTTCGAGATCATGAGAAGAATTATCCGACTCACGACCTGGAATTAGCAGCAGTAGTATTTTCACTTAAATTATGGAGGCACTATTTATATGGGGATCGAGTAGAGATTTACGCTGATCATAAGAGTTTAAAGTATGTGTTTACCCAGAAGGACCTGAACATGAGACAGAGGAGATGGTTGGAATTACTGAAAGACTGATGTAATTCTTCAGTATCATCCAGGCAAGACAAATGTGGTAGCAGATGCCTTGAGCAGGAGAGGTGGTGCATTCATTCTAACCACGCAGAGGCATATTTTGGAAGATCTTCAGGAAATTGGAATTGAAGTGATCTTGTCGCAAGATACGGAAGTTATGGCCAGTTTGCAGATTCAGTCCACTTTAGTAGAGAGGATCAGAACAGCTCAGGCGGAGGATCCGCGAATCCAGAAGCTTCGATCGGAGTGTGAGTCAGGTCTCAGAAAGGAGTTAGTAATCCATGAGGATGGTACACTTAGGTTCGGGAACCGTCTTTGTGTACCCGGTGGAGACCTTCGACACAAAGTTATGACAGAAGCTCATAGTTCTCCTTATTCCATTCACCCGGAGGCACCAAGATGTACCAGGATATGAAGTAGCACTTTTGGTAGAATGGCATAAAGAGAGAGATAGCGAGATTTGTATCCAGGTGTTTGGTATGTCAGCAAGTAAAGGCAGAGCAGCAGAGACCAGCAGGATTGTTGCAGCCGCTACCTATTTCGGAATAAAAATAGGAGCACATCACGATGGACTTTGTGACCGATTTACCTAGATCTCCGACCGGCCGGAACGCAGTTTGGGTAATCGTGGATCGGCTCACGAAGGTTGCGCATTTTCTTTCTTTCAAAGTAGGGCAGTCTACCGAGCAGCTGGTAGAAATATATATGAAGCAGATTGTGAGACAGCATGGTGTTCCAGTCAGCATAATATCAGATAGAGACACCCGGTTCACCTCTCACTTTTGGCGGAGTTTGCACCAAAGTTTGGGTACCAAGTTGAGGTTCAGCACCGCCTATCATCCGCATACGGATGGACAATCAGAGAGAACTATTCAGACCATGGAAGATATGTTACGGGCTTGTACTTTAGACTTCGGCAGAACTTGGAAAGATCACCTTCATTTAATAGAGTTCTCTTACAATAATAGTTATCAGGCAAGTATACAAATGGCACCTTTTGAAGCATTATATGGAAGGAAGTGCAGGTCCCCTCTGGCATGGGACGATGTGGGAGAACAAAAATTGTTGGGACCAGAGATGATCACGCGGACCGTAGAAACAGTCAAGATGATCAGAGAGCGGCTTCGAGTCGCGCAAGACAGACACCGCCACTGGGCAGATCAGCATCGAAGGCCTCTAGAGTTTGGTGTCGGTGACCAAGTGTTTCTGCAGATTTCGCCGACTCGGGGTGTCATTAGATTTGGAACCCGAGGAAAGCTTAGTCCGAGATTCGTTGGTCCTTTTGAGATTTTCGCTCGGGTAGGCGATGTTGCTTATCGGCTTGCCCTTTCTCCTTCGCTATCTGGCATACATGATGTATTTCATGTATCTCAGTTGCGTGGGTATATCCCGGATCCGAGTCATGTCCTCGACCATTCGGAGTTAGTCGTTGGTACCGACCTAATTTACGAGGAACAACCCGTGTCTATTTTGGACTGGCGAGAGAAGGTGCTCAAGAACCGGACTATTAGCCTTGTCCGTGTCGCTTGGGGCCATCACTCTCCGGGAGAGTCAACCTAGGAGCGCGAGGACGAAATTAGATCTCGGTATCCGCACTTGTTTGACTCGGAAGGTATGTTTCTCCCCATACCTTGGTAAATTTTGAAATGTATGATCGATGACTGCTAATGATGGGTTGTTAGCGTAGATTGTAATTGCACCTTGCTTGCCCGGATACCTCTATCTTTGTCTTGGCTAAAATTCCGAGGACATAATTTTTTTAAGAAGGATAAAGATGTCACTCCCCAATCCCGATATACGTATTCTTCATGGATTCTGTATACGGCCTCTGTATTTAGCATGTGCATAAATTCTGTTTATTATTTATTAATGGTGGCATATAGCTTTTTTAGCATTGTCATTAGTGGAGTGATTAGGGATTAGGATTTTCTTAAACCAACCCAACCCTTATTTAATATCCTCTTCCTCACTCTCTCTCCTCATTCACTCTTCCATTTATTTCCCTCAACCACCACCACCCATAGGCAAGTACAACTTGCTCAAAAAGAGGAGATTTTGTGCATTTTACATTCTTGATTTTTCTTTGATATTATTTGTCTATTTTGTTGTCACGCCCCAGAACCAGAATACTGGAGAGCGGGGGAATGACTCAGCCAGCTACGTATTACGGGTAGGTGAATACCGTATAATACGATCAATACTGTCTAACCAGACGAGGGGGTGCATACTATATAAAGGTCTTACTATGGTCATTTCACATCTATTGTCTCAATCATTCAAGCAAGAAACAGTAATAGAGAACATGTAAGATAAAGCAGTAAGGCGTCCCAAACGCTCAGTCAAAATGTTATTGAGATCTGGCTTTTCAAAACATAGCCAGATGATATAGCAAGTATACATAATTGTTATCAGCTGCAGTCTGACTTAATTATAATTATGTAAAAGTAAGTACAAGACAATCCGACTAACATGTCGGTGCCAAACGGCTAAGTATAAAGGTAAATAACAAAACGAGCGGTGAAGTAAGGAACCCACTCGAGTCCTCCTGCAATCATTCCCCTAGTATTGACCATCTTGGAGGTAGAAGTAAGCTGGATCCTCGGGGACCGGCTCTAAATCTGGCCATGCAAAACCAGAGAGGTTAGACCTCTAATAGCAAGTACCACAAGGAAGGACGATATGAAGGACATAAACCAGTAAGTAAAAGAATATAATAATAGATCTCTGCTTGCTACTAGGATTCACATCACATCACGACACTTCGAACCAACCTCCCAACCAAACAAGGACAGAAGTTGGCCCGTCATGTCCTGACATTCTGATTATCCCAGTTAGGTAACAGAGTAGGTACAGTACACAAACAAATCATCTTGAACGGCCAATCAAATTCTACGACTTACTATTGTGAGTTCCAAGTTATCCTGGAATAATGCAATAAAGATTCCTCAGTTCTTACTATGTGCGAGCAAGGCTAGTCTATCCAGTCAATCCTGTATGCCATACATGAATTAGACGAGTCCTAGCAGGACGCCCGTCAATATACAATATACAATAATAATATAAGCAGATACTGTTCCCTGCCCGTGTGGCAGATTTACAGTATCTGTAGAAACCAGCCGGCCCGTCGGGTACTACTCGTTCCAAGGGGGCTGCCATGTAAGAACTCGGAATCCATTCTCTCCATGTAATCATTATTTTATTTAACTTAATAGTCCCTACGTTGAGTGAATTCCCATGCCGTGGGTCATGGTCATTCAAATGAGTACTTTCGTACGGGGTACGATATGCACATCCCTACAACGATACCAGTGCGGTTAGGTTACAGGTTTTATATAGCGTAATGCAACAATCAAATCTAACCACGGTAATCATGCCTTGACCATAAAGTACACATGGTTCTTTTATAGAAAATAAATAAATAAATAAATAAATTGAAGCCTGCATGTGCATGTATGTCAATATTCGGGATCAACCAGTCGATTTCAATAGTTCATGACATGAACGTGTCTCATTCATTCATTTTAATAAGACGACTAGCCAGTCTCTTAGTTCCAACTAGGAACGCATGATCAATTTAGTCACGATAACCATCGTTATAAATGGTGACAAGGCATGAAAGTCAATTAGCATTAAATAGGGTCGAGTCTATAACTCTCGAGGTCAAGTTCCAGTCTCACTGGGTATCCATAAACCAATCAAGATGCTGGGCACTAATACACAATCATTAACATGCTATGATTTCAAGTTCACGAAAAGGCGTAAGGATATAATAGGAGAATTATCATGCTACTATTAGATGAATAACTTATAAAGCAATAAAAATACCAAGGTCAGGAAGTCACGCTGACAAGTCTAGGCTAAGACCATAAGTCACGCAAGAAGTCTCTGCTAAGACCAACAAGTCACACTAAGTCTAGCATGAAGAAGTGAGCGTAAAAGGAGTACACTCTGGTAAGCGTGGGCGTGAAAAGTGAAGCGTGACAAGTGATTCACGCAGGCACGCTCAGCGTGAGGGTGAAAAGTCACGCACAATGTGATCGTGAAAAGTCACGCACGCAAACGCAGGGACATGAGCGTGAAAAGTCACGCACGCAGTACAAAGACAGGAGCGTGACTCAAAATTCACGCAGACAACGCGAGCGTGAATGAAAATACACGCACGCAAACGCGAGCGTGAGTAAAAATACATGCACGCAAACGCAAGCGTGACTAAAAATACACGCACGCACAGAGTGGACGTAACTCAAAAGTCACGCAGACACGCACAGTGTGAACGTAACTTAAAAGTCATGCAGACACGCACAGACATGAGCGTGACTAAAAATACACGCACGCACATGAGAACGTTAGCGTGACTAAAATACACGCAAACACGTAAAGACGTGTGCGTGACTGGGCTGATGTTTTACGCGAGCACGTAAGAACGTGTGCGTACAACATCTTCCGAACTCGCCCTATGAAGCCTTTGTTCCAGTGCCAGAGAAAAATACACGCAAAGTTGGGAGATCAAAAACCCATGACAATCGAGAATATAACAAATTAGATCTAGGAGAAACCAGCCACAGAAATCAAAAATGTTAAGAACTAATCTCTCTCAGAATCATGAGAGGAAGGGAAATGAACCACAAAAATGGTTCTCCAAGCAAGAAGCAAGATTGCACTTGCCTTCTCCTGCTGCTGGTAGGTGGTGGAGAGTAATGAGAGAAAGAAGAAGTAATGGTGAGAATGAAGTAATGAGGAGAGAGAAAGAGATGGAAGCTTTAAATAGGAAGGGGGTGGTAGGTGGGAGCTAGTGGGCCGGGTTGCACAGATCCATCCAAGCCGAAACCCAATAAGGCTAAAGCATGAAATAAAATACAGAAAATAAAATGCAGAAATAAAATACAGAAATAAAATACAGAAATAAAATACAGAAATAAAATTTGCAGGAAATAAATTAACATGGAATTTAAAGAGCAGATAATTAATTAACATAAAAATTTTAAAGGAATTTAAATACAGAATAATACATGATAAATACTAAATAAATACACACGAGTTGTACATGTATAAAAATATGCATTCCGGGAACGAGGAGTGACATTTGTTCTTCTCTTCATTCTCTACAAGTTTAGTTCTTGAAGCCTTTGATTTTGATGGCTAGATTTGTGTAGATCTAAGTTCCTAAAAACTAGGGTTTCATGGGTTTTCATGGTTTTGATCTATCAAACTTAGCTGTTTTTGAAAACCAATGGTCCTATGTTGTAGAAAATTTGATTCTACACAGTTTTGACCTTTGGAAAGTTAGATTTTGACTTGTTTGAAGGAAGTTATGGCCGAAGCAATAGTTGGGTTTCACCGTGGTTCGCCTACGCTGGCTCTGGCAGGGAAGATGAACAGTTTGCAGCCGCATGTGCATTTCTCAGCCACATAAAGCTTTGCAGCCGCATGTGCTAAATCCAGCCGCGTAAGCAATGGTGGCCGCATAAAGCTTTCCTTCAGCCGCATAAGTTTTTCAGCCGCATGAGCATTAAATGTCGCATAAGCAAGGCAGCCGCATGAGCAGTTGTAGCCGTATGAGCAATTGCGGTCGGAGAAGCAATACAGGCCGCATAAGTATTTTGAGCCGCATAAGCCTGCTTTAAATCGTTACCGCATGAACCTTGTTTTCTGGCCACAGGGCTTGACTTAGCCACATGCGCCTCGCGTATTTCTGAGCCGCATAGGCCCGCCCTTCCCTTCAGCCGCATAAGACTCCCTCACCCTAGCCGCATGAACTTGGTCCCACCCTAGCCGCATGAGATCTTTGTTCAGCCGCATGAGTCTGGGCCATAGTTAGTCTGGCCGCATGACCTTATTGATTCTGAGCCGCATGTGCCTATCCATTCAGAGCCGCATGCGCCCGCGTTATCCATCCACATGAGCTCGTTCTTCTGGCCGCATGGCGCATGGCAGTTGGCCGCATGAGCTTTAGCAGCCATAAGAGCCCGCTTTCCCGAGCCGCATAAAGTCATGCGGACTTCATTTCTTGGGCGCATATAGTCTGGCCGCATGAGCCTCAGCCGCAGGTTCCTATGGGTATTAGTTCTCATTTCTAATCTGACTCCCTATGTGATGGCTGGATATCCTATGTATGTACAATGGTACAATCTATGTGAGCACCGAGGTACAATCCTAAGCGCTAAGTGTTCCTACATGATACCTGCCAGTACTTCCAAGAGTCCAGCATTTACATAGTAATGGTCGGTAGCAATGACGTGGTATGTGATATGTGTTGCATTATAACCAAGAAGGAGGAACATCCGTATGACTCCTTGGGCCAGTACGGATTCCTTTTTGGAGTACTCGTACAATGTACGACATCTAGAGGAGTGAACATGAGACCACGACATATGAACTCTGTGAACAACCTAGGGATTAACTAGGCAACTAACCTGGTAGATGCATTGGGTGGGAAGAATCTCGAGATCGTGCCATACTAGCCACCCAGGTCCAGACGTGACGTGTCGGGTTGGCCGCCACGGATATGGTTTCATTCGCCTAAAGCGGATAGCTATATCCGACTCCTACGAGCTATGTGTTAAATATATTAGCGCGGTAGCCCTCCGGGGGACTGGTACATAATCTATGTGTTATATGTCTTATGGTTTGGCTAGCCCTGTTGGGTTGACACGATCTGAGGATTCTTTTTAATCAGTAACGCGGGGATAACTCCGCCACATATAGAAAGCCGCAAGATTGAATGGCCGCTTGGAAAACGACTTGACTGTGCTTGAGCCTTTCGTTAGTAGCCGAGGGACATGGACTGTCATGGTGCGTGGTCCAACCCATATCTTTGTTTGGTTGTTGGGTTGGTCTATCGTGCCAGGACAGGCTGTGGACCGAGGTTACGACCGAAAGCTTATTATTATTTTATGCATGGGTTTTATCTCTCTCTTTTGTGCTCCCTTGTGGTACTTGCTATTCGGGGCTGACCCCGCTGGTTTTGTTTGGCCAAATCACGTAGCAGAGCCTGAGGATCCAAACTTCTTCCCTGACGTCAATGGTGCATACTAGGAGCATGGCTGGCGGGGGACTCGAGTGGGTTTCTTCTCCACCACTCTTATATCTTTACTTATGTCCTGGCGTTTAGCCACCGGCACCTGTTTAGCTGGCTAATCTAGACATTTTGTCCTTGTACAGTTGTAATTAAATCAGACTGCAGCTGAATACAAATTTGTACCTATGACTTTCTGGGCTAGCTAACTTATAAAGCTAGACCCCCATGATCATTTTGATGAAGCGTCAGGGACGCCTTACTGCTTTATCTTATATATTCATTCATTGATATTTTCTTGCTTGAATGATTGAGACATAGATGTTCTGTGTGACCATAGGAGACTTGAATGTAGCATATACCCCATTGTCTCTCGACAGCCACGATCGCCGTATGACGTTTGTATACCTCATATGGAGTAGCTGGCCTAGTCCGTCTCCGTATTTCGGTACTGGGGCGTGACATTATTCAAACAACCAAACATAGTCTTGAGTCCGAGACTCAGACTTTATCATCAAGTATTTCTTCCATTAACTTTCTATGTTCTCACATTTTATACTTCGTTTCAATGTTCAATGGCATCATGCCTCAACTCAATGTTCGTCAACCGAACGACTCGAAGGTCCTGAACACTTTTTAAGGCATCATGCCACATCTGACAGTTCCGTCACCTTCATGCCACAACTGTTCTCTTCGCAACGAAGCCATCTTTTATGATTCTCGTGCACGTAGGCACACTTTGACACGATTGTTCTCATTTCTTCGAGTCGTGCATGCGATGCACGCCTCGATACCATAATTCCATGTTCTTAGCCTTAATGTACAGTGTTCGTGGCTTGCACGCTCGGGCGCTCGTCTTCAAAATATTTTAATGTGCTAGCCTTTCTAACTCGTGCGCAAAGGCACGGAATGGCTCATGCATGAAGGCACTCTCCGAATACAGTTATCACATGTTCTTGTGACTTGCTCACCGAGGTGCTCGCCTTTGCGATATCCAATGTTTCATAGCGACTCGTGCATTTGATGTACGTTTTATTTCAATTGTTCTAACTAGTGTTCGACACACACTATGATTATCTTTCGATCGGACCACGCCCGTAGCGTCGATAGGTTAACTTAGCATACAATGATACATTCTTACTTAGGCATGAAGGAGTAAAAAGAAGAGTCAACCCTCCCACCTTAAACCGATACGCCTTGTTGTTTGCTGAGACGATGCGGCTCGATTTCATATCTTTGTTGCACGGCCAAATCTTCTTACTTAGCCATTCGAACACTTCTTATTTTATTGAACTACTCGATCGACTCCGGTCTACCGTGCCCAAGTTCCAGCCCGTTGTGAGGCTGTGATTTGGGTTTTGCGGACCCGTTGCGAATGAGGCAAAACGTCGACCTCTAATATTTCAGCGTTAACGGATAGCCTGCATATGAAACCAACTAAAATCAACACTTGCGTCGATTCGGACTTGCGCCTTGGGCCGATTCTATTTTTTAGAATCTTCGAGCCGACTCAACGCACTTATCCTTCGGGACAATGCAACGCTTCACATCGATTCAACTTGATGCATTCTTTGGGACAATGCAACTCTTCTCATCGACTTAGTTCGATGCATTGCTCGGGACAACGTAACTCTCGTATCGATTCGCATCGATACATTTCATTCGGTCAACGCGACCCTTTGAGTCAACGTCTCAGCATAATGCGTCGTGCGGAGCAGGACATTACATAGAATGGGTGGCTGTGCGGCATCGGCTGTTGTAGGCGTCGTGAAGACGTCGGATGCGCCTTCGTCGTCGGGAGAGAAGCGAGGCGTTGAGTTGCCAGCGTCGAAAGACGTCGGCCGTCCCGTGAGCCTCGGGAGCGCGCGGAGTGCGCAAGGCATACGTGTGGGGCGATGATGAAAAAGCTAGTACGGACAAGATCCGCACGAAGAATCCGAAACGACATGACGACCGGATAAAAATCGTGTACAGGGAGACACACGATTTAACTGAGCCCGCACGTGCTGAAATTATATATATATATATATATATATATATATATATATATATATATATATATATATATATATATATATATATATATATATATATATATATATATATACGTGTGGACGATGATGAAAAAGCTAGTGCGGACAAGATCCGCACGAAGAATCCGAAACGACATGACGACTGGATAAAAATCGTGTACAGGGAGACACACGATTTAACTGAACCCGCACGTGCTGAAATTATATATATATATATATATATATATATATATATATATATATATATATATATATATATATATATATATATATATATATATATATATATATATGTTGGTCATGAAAAAAAAAAAAAATATATATATATATATATATATATATATATATATATATATATATATATATATATATGTTGGTCATGAATTCCTAAATATACGTCAAATTAAGAGTGACAGTATTTGATTGCTATGACATGACAATATGTAATAATATAATTTTATTTTGGAAGGAATTTGTTTGTATATTGACATATAAATAATTTTATTCTAATAGTTTTTTTTTTTCTTCAGAACCGTTCGTTAATAAATCGTCAAGCATAGTTGTACTGATTTAAAAATCGCTACTTAAAATCACCCAAAAATCTCATCCGACACTTCAGAAACAATCCATAACCATTATCCAACAATTGCCAAGCAGACCAATATAACCATTTTGTGTATATTTTTTCACATTATATTTCATATTCCTATTTGATATGAGACACCAGAGTATAAAATAAGGTATGCTTATTAACAATGTAGTCGTTTGTGTTGCAAGTGCAATTGGACCAACAAGGACTTGCTCGGTAACTTCAAAGTAGGGATGGATTTGAAAAGCTAAAAGCTCGTACGTGGATTTTGAAGCACATTCTGAATTCGTACTTTCCTAAAAACTGTTTGGTAAATTTTTGTATTTGACATAAGTTGACATATTTCAACATTCTTTGTTTGGTCTGTAGGCTTTATCCGTATTCATTGTTTTGTAAACAAATCGGAGAAGAGAATGAGATAGGATGACCATAATTAAAAATCCTAAGGTGAGAACTACTCCCCAAAGAAAATATGATTTGAGTGCATATTCAAAATTCAACAAATAGCAATAGTGCAGAGAACACAATATTTATAAAAAAAAAAATGAAGAACTGCATCAAATGAAGAGAACGAAAAGCAGTCAACCCTTGTGCATAGTAGGAACTACAATGACACTTTCTCTTCCAAATCCAAATTCCAGTGCAAATTACACTGCTTTGCTCAGCGGTCTCAACCATATTTAGGATCGTCTCTTCACTCAGAAAGCTTGGTAAGGAATGCAACCGAGGTAGTAAAACTAAGGCCTACTTTGGTTCGAATGAAAAAAAAAAAATGGCATTTTTTTTTCTTTGAGAAATTACAATTTTGATTGATTTTTTTTTTTCGATGTTAGAAAATGTCAATGAATTTGGAAATAAAAGTAAATACTTTAAGGTGGAAAAGTCCTTGTTTTGATGGATGAAATTAATTTTCTATCATTGAGAATTACTTTCCTTTCCTTCACAATTCCTTTACCACCAAAACATAGAAAAATAATTCCTTTTCTTTTTCAACAATATGATTCTGCTAACCAAACGAGACCTAAAAGTCTCATATGGGACAAATCGACCAGTTCCACAAAGTACCGTCTTGATGCCGTGGGAGGCAGTATTAACTTCCGCGAAAATTTTATCGCTAATTCTCCGAGGAACAACCTTGATGCCATAGATGACGGTATCTCTTCACTCAGAAAACTTCTCGGCAAGTTTCGCAAGGAACAGTTGTAAGGCCACGAATGACATTATTTGTTTCTGTGGAAGCATTCCGGCTAATTCTGCGAGGAAAAATAATCCACATTGTAGGATGGCGTCTTAGTTTTCGAAAAAAGTTGCAGAGTAGCTTGGTAATTATAGTCTTAGCAGTTATGATGTGTTTTTAGAGTGCCAGTTATGAGTGGTTATGAGGGGTTTAATTTTGGATAGTTTTTAAGTAGCAGCTTTTAAACCAGTCCAATACATGCTTGGTAATTACTAACGAACGGTTTTGAAAGTTTTTTACGAGGATAAAATTAAATAGGAAAGGGTATAAGTAGTTATAATTATATACTTTTTGTGAGGATATAAATGGAATAAAATAATAAAGTCGCTCAAAAATCTATCGATTTGGGGTGTTTATAAAACCATCCAAAATTATATTACACCGATTTTGGAGAGTTTTTAAGCCGGCCAAAACTAGTGCCTCAAAAAAATTAACAAGCATAAGTTTTCATAAACGGTCGGTTCAAAAACATCCCAGAACCGATAAAAATACCGTTACAAACCAAACCCTAAGACTTGTAGAAACAAGGTACAAATTTAATCACAGATTTCACAAAAAAAGTTTTAAAACACACCTCAATCAATAACATCATATAACAAGGAGAAGGAGAAGAAACCGATAACATTACTCATCAACATAAATCATGCATAATCTTCCTCAATAACAACATATAACAAGGAGAATAAATTGATGACATTACTCATCAACATAATCATGCATAATCTTCATCAGGGATGGAGCCGTGATTAAAATTATGGAGGAGCCGGACTACTACATATAGAAATTCTTAAAATTATTATTTTAATTGAACTTTAATATCCAAAAAATATACTAAAATTCAAACAAGAATGAGCAAATAAAAGACAATATTTTCTAATTATTACAAAAGATGAAGGAAAAAATTATACATAAAGGTAATATATGTAAAATATTTAATTATATATGATCAGGTGAAACTTGAACTTCTAACCTTTAGATTAGAAGCCTAAAGCACTAACTTAAGCTAAATTATTCTTTCTACATTAGAGGGTCAATATTTTTTAAAAAGATTGAGGGGCCATGGCCACCCTTGGACCTATATATATCCGTCGCTGATCTTCATTGCACAAACTAAATTACACTTCACTATACTACTGCACCATAACAGTCAAAGTTGTAAAAACAACAAAATATATAGGGATATTTAGTATTAGGGTTTCACAAAATAGGAGATATTAGGGTTTGGGTCTCGAAATTCTCCAATGTTAGGATTTGGATCTCGAAAGCACTATTTACGTAGGCTAATGAACAGTGATTTCGAGACTCAAACCCTACCATTGGACAATTTCAAGACCCAAACACTAATATCCACTATTATGTGAGATGAGACACCCAGCTACATCTTCCAATTGGAAAAATTTATCAAATGTCCAAAAATCGTAAAAGTTTTATGAAAAATCCACCGCAAAATAATATTTTATCGCGTGTCCAGAATTAGTGAAAAATATATAAAAGGGTGCGGAATGACCTTTTTGTCCTTCTAATTTATTGAAAACACCCACGAAACCTACTCTTCAAAAAAATGTTTCAATTCTTCCTCTTCTTCCATACGTTGCTCACTTTTGAATCTAGGTTTTCTCCTCCAAAATCTTTAAACCACGGAGAATTGTCTTTTCCCGTGTTAAATTGACGGAGAATTGTCATTCTCCGTGTTAAAATGACGGAGAATGGCCATTTTTCATTTTAAAATGCAGGAGAATGATCATTCTTCGTGTTAAAATAACGAAGAATTGCCATTCTCCATGCTAAAATCACAGAGAATGACCATTCTCCGTGTTAAAATGAATGAGAATGGTCATTCTCCGTGTTAAAATCATGAAAATTTTTCATTCTTCGTGTTAAAATGAAGCATCAACTGGAACCCCAGTTAGAGAAGAGAGAGCTGATGTGAAGAGAATTAAGAGCTTTTTGTCATTCTCCGTGTTGAAATCACGGAGAATTGACATTCTCCGTGTTAAAAATACGAAGAATGGCCTTTTTTCGTGTTAAATTGACGGAGAATTGTCATTCTCCGTGTTAAAATGACAGAGAATGGCCATTCCCCGTGTTAAAATACAGAAGAATGGTCATTCTCCGTGTTAAAATAATGAAGAATTGCCATTATTCGTGCTAAAATTACGGAGAATGGCCATTCTCTATGTTAAAATGAATGAGAATGGTCATTCTCCGTGTTAAATTCACGGAGAATTTCCATTCTCCGTATTAAAATGACAGAGAATGGCCTGCAGGAGAATAGTCATTATACTGAGCCCTAGGTTCATCCCATTAATTTGCGATCTCTGTTGAAGATGATGATGATGATGAGCGATGATCGGAGTTCGACTGAAGAAAAGCGCAGTGAACTACGAACGATCTTTGCGATCTCTGCTGAAGATGAGAGCAATAGAATTCAGATCTCTCGTGAAGAAGAAGAAGACGAAAATCGCAATCAAAATATGAGTTTGTGAATTCAAATACATATATATGACCAAATTTGCGCAAAGGGGTAGCTATGGTATTATCAAAATGATAATTTTGTAAATACATAGCATCTAAAGAAAATTTTGTAAATATTTAACGTAAAAATACATAATGTTGGATATTTCATAAAATTCACCCTGCGGGTGAATTTTTCATAAACATCCACCCCGAAAGTGGGTATCTCAGCAATTTCCAGTTTCCAATTTTACAAGAATATACTCCAATTTTTTTGGTTGAGTTATGTTAACATGTGATCTAACAACATATGTTAATATATTAATAATTGTGCATTTTATATAAATATATCTAACAGTATATTTATCAATATATATTCTACTTAAAACTAAGTAAAATGCACGTTCACAAAAATATTTAAAAACTAAATTTTATGGGTTTATTATAAAAGTTATGATTCTTAGGCATTGAACTCAAAAAATAAAGTAAAATACCTCACATTTTAACCACTTGAGTTAAAATTGTTTAATTATAAATACAATCATATTAGATGTTAAATTCTTAATTATGTTTAGATAGTTGTTTAGTTATTTTATTATCATTATTTTAATTATTTAAAAGTTGATGATATATATACAGTTTTAAAAGTTCGTTCATAAGCCGTTTTCAAGCCTGGAGATATGTATTATAAATGTTACAATATATATTGAGCCCAAATTACGATGCGCATGGGTCTGTAGCCAGGCCCAGCCTAAGAGCATCTCCAACCCTATTGTCTTGTTTTGTGTTGTGAATCCTATGTGGCATAAGGGACAAGACAATGTCTTGTATAGGTGGCAAAGTTATATTCACAAATGACAATGGGTTTAAAAAGTCATCTCCAATGCAAAAGTATTGAGAAAACAATACAAATAATTTTTTACAACTTCCAAGACAACTTTTACTCTTCTACTTCTTTTTATAAATATTTTTATTCACAAATGATGATGTGGACATAAAGACATTGTGAAGTGCATTGTCTAGATCTAGACAACCAACTTCACATTGTCTTTGCCATGTCATTGCCATGTCAACTCTACACTTTATTTCACATTTGCATTGGAGAAGTACTTTTGGAAAAAATGGTTGTCATTCCTATGTGGCAACCATTTTTTTCAAACTCACAATAGGGTTGGAGATGCTCTAACATATCCTGTTCATCCAAAAGGCAATTGGGCCCGGCCATGCTCGGCCTTGCGGAACAAACAACTCTCTCTCCTCTCTCTCTCTCTCTCTCTCTCTCCTTTTCTAAAGACGGGGCAGACTACATTGATACAGTTGACCAGAGCTCAAAGTGAAGAAAAGAACAGGCCAGACAGAAACAAAGGACCTATTCCTTTCAAGTTGTTACTACTGCAGGGGTAGGGATAAGAAGGTCAGAGGCATGCATGGTTGCTGTACATACTCATCATGAACATCCCTCATTTTTCCTTTGCTCTATGCAACACCAACCAAGGATTAATTATACTAACATTTTCTGTATTTTAGGCATATTCTTATTTTAAAAATATTGACACCAAGTATCCTTATGGACAAAATACGAATAATTAGTATTCAAAATAAGAATATTTTGTGTCATTATTTTCAAAATAAGGACACATGTGTAATAAACATAAAAAAAAGGTGTAATTAACCCATAAACTTATTACAGACCAGCCACATTTGATCAATAGTCATTGATAACTCTAGTGAACTATACTAATCGTCAGAAGAAACGAATGAGAAAAAAGAAGAAGCATGGAAGGCTAGCTGGGAGGAGAGTAGGATAGTAGGCTTAAGTATGTTCACCTGTAAGCAACCGAACACGAAGCAACCGAACACGATCCTCTAATACAGAGGGTTCTCAATTTTTGATTTTTTTAGTAGAATTTTTATAATGAATAATTAAATAAGACAAATAGGGAGCTCAAATAGTATGGTATTTACTTTGCATGTGAGAGATTTAAGGTTCAATTCCTTGCATCTACGTTTTATTAAGTTTTCATTTTTTTTTTTTTTTTACCTTTGTGGGATGTACGGAGTCCTACTTATGTGAATTAATTTTGTGAAAATAGTTTATCCAAAAACCTCTAGCCTCTACTGAAAAAAAAATTTTGGGATGCAAAAAATAACTCGATATATTGTTGAACAAAATCTTAATTAGCAAGTAAAACTCCAAGTTCCTTGGGGAAAATATATGTGGTTTTAAAAAAATTTGATGGAATATTATTTGATTTTGTCAAAATAAATTTTATATACCATAAATCTCTAGTTGCGGAAAAGAAATACAAGGTTGAAACTTTGGAGAAATAAATTTGTATATTTTCTAACACAATAAGAGCACATAAGACACAGTTTTTTTGTAAAATAAAAGGTGGTTCAAACCAAATTATATTTGCATCAAATTTTTTCTCTGCTAAAATGTATATTGAACATTTTGAACAACATGGTTCGTCATATTTTTTCAAATAAAGTTCTTCTGCAAATGAGTTTAAAGATATTATGCAAATTTGAAAAAAAAAAATTCTCGTATTTAGACATAATGGTCATTTCATCAATACAATTATTATCATAAGTAGAAGTTAAACATAGAACTTAATCTCGATATTCTCTTATTAATTTTAAATTATATACATGGATCATTTAAAAAAAAAGTAAACTTATATCACTAAATATATAACATCCATATTTTTTTCTATGTTTTACCGAAAGTAGAATTTTATCTCCAGTTTTTTAACATCCCCTCATAATCTCAGCCGGCCTGCTGTGGCTGCAGTGCTATGGGTTTTCTTTGTTTTGTTTTTACCAGTGTGTCAATATAGTGGGGCTGTCATCATTTTTTTTACACACGGATCAACTCAAAAGTGGAGATGCATACAAGAGAGTGTAGAGCACAAACAGGGATATCATGACAGCACTATATCTACAAAATCTGTTTTATGATCAAGCAACATGTAGCTAGCTATAAATAAGGGCAAATGTTAAAGGCCACTCCCTTTTTACTAAGGGCCACCAACTTAAAATTTTTAAAAAATTACAAGTTTGACATTTTCAAAACACTAAGGACCACCAAATTTGAAGAAGAGGATGGCTACAGTGGCTGCAGGCCTAGCCTGCAGTCCCCAAATCGATCCGTGCCATAGCACTACGGCGCTCACCGGTTGTTGTCCCCCACGAGCATCAACCACCGCCCCGTGCCATAGCACTGACCGCGCCAAGCGTCGAGCGGCCAAAAGCTCAGTGGCACTCGACCAACCTGTGCAGCCCGGCGAGCACCGTGGTCGTCGGAGGCGGAGAGAGATGGAGGAAAGGGAAGAAAGTCACTCACCGGATCCTCCGCCCTGGTGCCGCCTCCGCTCAGCGACCGCCGCCTCCCGACAAGTCCACCGTTTAGACCTCCCCGCTGGTCGTCGTCTGCGCCGGCACCCTGGCGTCCACGCCGCCACTAGGAGTCCCTCTCCTCTTCGTCTCCCCCTCCTTCCTCTCTGTAAAATTGGAACGAACGAGAGAAGTGGCAGCCGACCCCCTTTTTATTTGGGATTTAGGGAAACATTGAGAGCCACAGCTCTCTTTGTGCTCACTTTCGAAATTTTGAGGCGGAGCAGCCCTGTCAGCTGCGCATCGACTTTGCTCCCAACGCTTTCTGGTGAGCATCATAGTGAGCCGGAGGGGGGGGGGGGGGGGGGGGGCGAACGGGGAAGGGGGGGAGGCTGTCAGAGGGGCTGGGTTTTGTTTTTTTGTTTTCTTTTTTTTTTCTTTGGTAGCCCTTAGTAAAATGGTTCATTTTAGGTTGCCCTTAGTAAAAATGTAAGTGTAGGATGGTTGCCCTTAGTAGGTTGGTGGCCCTTAGTAAAAAGTGGGTGGCCTTTAACATTTGCCTAAATAAGTGGGTTATTTAGTAATAGAATCTCCTATAATATTTGATAATAAAATTTGGATTTCCATAATGTCTACTATTAGGATTTTATTGTTGAAAAATAAACTTGATTTTGTGATTTTGTATTTTGAGCCTAACAAATCTAATTAATTCACTCTCGTTGGGCTGTCCAGTAGGTCCATTTTTAATTTTGAGTTTAGTCCATGTTCTAGGAAGTTCTTTACCTAGAATGTTCATGAAAAATATATATGTTCTAGTGAGATCCTAATATTATTTGTAAAAGAGTCTAGAATGATTCCATACTATATTTAATAAGTGTGAGACTCTTCCAAGAGCCCTATAAAAAGGGGTGCTCCCCTCATTTTGTACACAACAAAAAATTAAAAAGCTTAGTGCTATTATAAAATTTCTTTTTCCATTCTTCTCTTCCACCAAATCTTCTCTCTATAATTTTCTTCCACTCCAAATTTATTTCTTCTAGCAAGTTAGTCCACCACAATTCCAATAAAGTGGTCTCAGAGTGTCACGACCCGCACCCACTGTCAGGGTACGAGAACGTAACAACGCCCAGCCTACGCCGCAGTATCGGCGGTAGAACGCTGTCCTAGGTCAATCATCTAACCATATAAAAGTACCTGTATAGTTTATACTCTCCGAATGGAGGTGACATAACAATATACATCTCAATCACATCTAGGGTAGAAGAATGAAGAACAGATAGATAGATAGTAACTCAAGAGAACAGTATCATAGATGAATAAGTCTAAGTGTCTAGTACAACATAATATCCAGAACTGTCAACTCATAATACAAAAAGTCTAAGAGTCTATACATCCCCACATCTCAAAATACAACTCAGAATATGAGACAAAAGTAAATATAGAAGGGACTGCCTAGACTAAACTGGTCTAGACTACTGGAACAACTTCCTCAGCTGCAGGTGGAACCTGCTGAGGGTCCACAACATAAGTATCATCTAGTCCTGCTCCATAATAGGTAGACACCAGGGCCTCATCCTCATCCTCTGTAATATTTTCAACAGGTCCAATCAGGACGGGAACGAGCACAAAACATCTCACACAGTGCATATCATGTTAGGAAATACGATACAGGCAATAGAGTAAGATACATGAACTGCTGAAAGGAAATATACGCTGTAAAAGAGATAGCTGTAATGAAATATCTACTATAAATAGAGAACTAACAGTGGCTAGTGAGTCAGAGTACGAGATAGCACATGTGAACGGACGGATTTGTACATGATCGAGTTTGCACATGAATACACTACTTTGGAATTGTTCACACGACTACTAGCACTCCCCCGTATCCCCAATCAATACACAAGGATCTGTACAGGTTACGTTATTGTACATGATATCACATGGGGCCCATGAAAGGGTGCACATGATAGTATACATGAGGGCTCAGTAAACATGAGAGTACATGATCACATGAGTGCACATGAATAATGGAAGCATAGGAGTACATGATGATAGTGAAACACACATAACATGAAGTACCCGATGCTCCCGAGGGGGATAACATCTCATGTAAAGATCCATATAGTACCAATCCGTGTTACCAACGTGACAGCAACAAGTAAAGTAATCTAGAGCGAGAAGTAAAGCCTGAACAAGTATGAAACGGTCAGAAAATGTACTCGCCTGATAACTGAATGTCTGAAGACGATATACTGTCTGAGGAGAGGTATCTGGCTCCTAATCAGAGCAATATAAGTCACAATGTATCCACAATGGTAAATATGAAGTCTACTATGCAAACTACATGATTCTAGGTCAATCTGGTCAAAAGTCAACTCTTGGTCAACTCTGGTCAAACTAGTCAAAGTTAAGTCAATATTAGTCAAACTAGTTAGGGTTTTAGGCTAACTAGTCAAACTAGTTGTTGTGGGTCAATCCTTAGTCAAAGGGTCAATTAGGTCAATGTTTTGGGCCTTTAGGGCTAGCCCCAAACCATGGGCTAGTAATCTTGGCCATAGGCTAATAATGGGGTTTTCTCATAAACCTATAACTAGGAGATATATATACATATATATATATACCTACTATCCATATACCCAAAATGCATAACATATATATACAACCACATATATATATATATATTATTGACCTAAAGTAACCTAACACAAAATATACATATATATATATCATATATGTATACACATTTATATATAAACTCATATATATATATATACTCTATATATATATACTCCATATATATATATAGGAACATAGAGAGAGAGACAAGGGAAAGAGAGAGAGACTGAATGAGAGAGAGAGGGGGGGGGTCTGGACAGGGGGTTCCAGGAATTCCTGAACCACCATGGCTCTCAACACACACACACAATATAACATATATACATACATATGTATATATCTATATAACTACACACACACCTAACCAAATCTCCCCAAATTCGACCTACACTCACAAATACATATATACTACACATATACTCACTAAAATACACTAGTCCAATACATTAAACCCAAGTAAAATCGATTTGAAAATCGATTTCCAAAAACTGGAAAAATAGCCTAAACTGTTAACAGTGCACTGTTGCACTCGAAATGAGGGTAATTCGAATACACGCCATAAAACAAGCTAAGGCTCGCAACTAACGGTTGGTAACTAACTCCCCATAGATACCCTAGTGTCCTAGGTGCCTGAGACACGACCACGACACGTTTTGGTGTGTCGGACACGCAAAAATCAAAATCAGGTAAAATCTAGGGCACGCGAAGGGCTGATGTTTGTGTGTCTCGTACTCACGACACAAGACACGTCGTGTCTCGTGCTCATGGGGGAAGGTTCGCCTAGGGGTCCCCTAGGTGTCCACGGTCCTGATTTGTGTCCACGTGTGTCCGTGTCCGAGATACGAGCACGTATCAGTAGCTCTGATACGTGTGTGCGCAGTATAGTGTAGGGTCATTGCGAGTGTGATTTCTCACTCGACACGACACCAACGTGTCTGAAACTTTGGGAGGGGTGTGTCAGACACTGCCCCAACCCTCAGGCCAAGTTTCGTGTGTCCACGTCGCGTGTCGTGTCCGCACGAGAAGTCTGGTAGCAGGGGAGGCTGCACAGTCTCGTGCGCGCGTGTCGAGGGGTCGTGTGCTCCACACGGGGCACGTGGGGCCACGTGCTCGTGTCAGGGGGTCGGCCTAGGGTCTAGGTTTGTGTCCTCATGTCTGTATTGTGTCCACAATGGGTGTGGACACAATACACAGCATCAAACAGTTAGGTTTTACAGTGTGTCAGTGTGTGCTGAAATCAGTGATTTCGTGTCCAATTTGGACACGAAACGTGTCCTGTTTTGTGCTCAGTCAAGTGGAAAAGTGACCTAGGGATCTAGGGCTACCCAATTATCAATTTTGTTTTGAAAAACATTAACAAAATGTTCTATGTGGCATTTCACCAAACACCTAGTTTCAAACATAGATACGTGTCCGATACGGACACCAAACCACATAAAAATCCTACCAAACTTGACCTACATGACCATGGTATCCTAATGCATGCAACCATGAAGAGAAATCACTATTTTGATAGGGTTTAGAACACTTTACCTATATGTGCAAAATCATGAAAATCAACCTTCTAGGGGGGGTTTCCTCTTCACTTTGGGGTGTCCAAATCCTTGTGCAACCTTGCTACTAAGCCTCCTTTAGCATCCTCAAGTGTAGGGGGTTCCAACGCAACAAACGGGGCTCAATTTGGTGAAGGAATGAAGAAGTTATGGCTTTGTGAAGTTGAGGGAAAAATGGGTTTTCAATACATTGAAAATGAGGCTCTTTGTGAAGATGGGGGTGTTCATATAGGGGGGGGGGCATGCTTGGCCGGCCATGGGGGTTGGTTTAGGGTTAGGATCAATGGTTGTGGGCTCTCCAACAAGTTTCAAAGCTATCCTATGGCTAGGATTCATTCTACATAACTTTATGTAAAATATCTAAATAAAATATCTAATGTAAATATCTAACATGAAATATCTAGATATTTAGCTCTAACATTACTTTAGTTAAACCCATCTAACTTAGTCTCTAGGTCATGACTAACATCTAGATTAGGGCTAAACTAGGTTAGTAACTAACATGACACTAATCAATTAATTAAATAATAATAAATCACATAAATCCAAATAATTCCAAATAAATCCTAAAAAATTACCAAAATACCCTTTAGGCTAAAAATCACTAATTTGGTGTTCTAAGCCTATGGCTAAGCTCTCATGGGCATGGCAACTTCTAGGTTAGAGAAAACTAGGGTTTACACTAAGTTATATTAATCAAAATCACAAAGTCATAAGTCATGACTTAGCATGACTTTAGAAATGGTTTAACTTAACTGAAATCACCAGAAAATCATACCATGACTAAAATACCACTAATAAATAATAAAAATAATAAATTTTCAAAAATTCCCAATTTCAGAAAACAGGGTGTTACAAGTCTACCCACCTTAAAATAATTTCGTCCTCGAAATTTAGATGGTCGTACTCCTCCTAGGTCAAACCTCCAACAATCAGGGACGAAGCCACTACCTAGGCAACATACAAGGTCAATAAGCAAAATATGGGTAGTAGACCTATACTGGGTCATGTCCAAAAATTGGTTGGTAGTTTCAGGTCATAAGGTGTCCTGAATTCAAATCGAAACCAAAAGTAACTCTATGGGATAAATCAGGATGGAGTCTCGGGTCAGGAAAATCGTACTAAGCAAATAAAGCACATAATGGTATGCCTGAGTGGGACACTAAGGTCATGGGTGTAGTATGTCATGTCTAGGTCTGGTATGTGAAGTCAGTTTTGAGAAAACAACTAGTCTTGTGCTCCAAATTTAAAAGTCACGGTAATGTGTCTACGGTGATCATAATTTAGAGTGGGAAGGTCTACGGCCTAAATAGAGCCAGAAATCATGATGAAATAGTGGTACCAGGGGGCAGGTTAAATGGAACAGTCTGTGGTCTCATCTAGGTGCACTAGTCATTCTAGATCAATACTGTCCTATGGTATCAAAATGTACAAGCAATCTAAGGTAATTGGGAAGGTAAGGAAAACAACAATCATCAAGGCTGTAGGGCCGTCTACCATCCTATATGAAAATTGGTTATTTAACAAGTAACTAAGAAATCATTAAAGTTATCCTTCCATAAAAAAGAAAATTGAAAATTTAGGTACAAACAATCACAATAGATTTTAGTCTTGACGCGATCTAAGTTGATCAATTTCAGGAAAAATAGAGATTTGGGCAAGATGGGAAACCAATGAAATTAAGTATGAGCACGAGCATCCAATGATGAAGATCCAGGTCATGATTAAATTTAATTCAACTGGATACGAATACGAGGTTCATAGGCGATAAATAATTCCAAGGAGAATTGTCAAGGCTGTTGTGGATAAGATTCTAGGGTAAGTTTAACTGTGTCCATCCACGTAGATTGATACATGAAAAAGCGAACCAAAGTGCAATAGGTTGATCAGACCATCATGCGCCGGTTCTGATTAGATAATATGTTAGTGGGTGTACACCCAATAAATATATCATGATCAAGCTTGAAAAGGATAAGCTTGTAAAACTTAAGGATAAATTTATAGCATAAGATATAAGTAAGGGTGGAAATGATGAAGAAAAATATATAGTCCAAGATCCTTAACCAATCGGGTCAAGCATTCAAGGTAAGGTACAAGATTAAGTATTTAAGGATTCAAGCAGAACACCATCACATGCCAGATCGAAAGAATTGAGCCAAGGTGGATCTCTAATTGAAATAAGAATTAATTTAGTATCATGGCAGAGGTTATAGTTTAGCCATTTGACCAGAAAATCATATCAAGCAAAAATAGAGTACAGGGAGACGGATTTTAGTGGGACATGGAATACTTACATGAAGATAGGCTAGTCTAGGTCTTACATGTAAAGTTTGTTGGGAGGTAACAGCTAGTATTATACTCTGAATATCTAAGTCGCGGTAAAGGACATCCAATGGTCTAGAATAGGAAGTGGTAGTTCGAGACGTGACAAATTGATGCAAAAATTGAAGAGGATCAAATTAACCCATGAAATAAAATTAATCAGGAATTCAGTAAATAATTTAGGAACACAGTCCTAGGGATAGATAGGCTACTAGATGAATATAGTTAGGGTTCGACCAATCAAGGTCAAGGTTAGAAGGTCTTAATGAGTCTTTATTTGAGGAAAAGTCGAGTAAGTCAGGTTTGGGATACAGTCACATAGATTGGTAGAAAGAGTTTAAGCAAGGTGCAAAAATAGAGAGGACAGTTCATTTCAATGAAAGGCAATTAGCAAGAGGATTAGATGGCAAGAAACAGATAAGAGTTTTCTCATAATTGTGATTGAGTATCCAAAAAAAAATAAAAATAAAAGATATTAATCTAACACTAAGAAATTAAAATTAACAACTACAAAATTTTTAAAATCATCAACTAATACCAGGATTCAAAGTTCTACAGTGAATCCTCCAAAACCAAATTCAATCAAGGGAAAAGGAGTTTAAATCGTAATTTCAAATGAGATTCTCAAGGGTCATCCCAGGAATCTCTCAAAGTATCCTAGCAGTGATTGAGTATCCACTCTCTCTAAGCCTATTCCTCTAATCCTATCGCAGGCTGTAGTGATACTCTAGTTCGAATATCACTACATAAACTCGACCTGCATGGGCCACCACTAAAAACGTGTCACGACCCGCACCCACTGTCAGGGTACGAGAACGTAACAACGCCCAGCCTACGCCGCAGTATCGACGGTAGAACGCTGTCCTAGGTCAATCATCTAACCATATAAAAGTACCTGTACAGTTTATACTCTCCGAATGGAGGTGACATAACAATATACATCTCAATCACATCTAGGGTAGAAGAATGAAGAACAGATAGATAGATAGTAACTCAAGAGAACAGTATCATAGATGAATAAGTCTAAGTGTCTAGTACAACATAATATCCAGAACTGTCAACTCATAATACAAAAAGTCTAAGAGTCTATACATCCCCACATCTCAAAATACAACTCAGAATATGAGACAAAAGTAAATATAGAAGGGACTGCCTAGACTAAACTGGTCTAGACTACTGGAACAACTTCCTCAGCTGCAGGTGGAACCTGCTGAGGGTCCACAACATAAGTATCATCTAGTCCTGCTCCATAATAGGTAGACACCAGGGCCTCATCCTCATCCTCTGTAATATTTTCAACAGGTCCAATCAGGACGGGAACGAGCACAAAACATCTCACACAGTGCATATCATGTTAGGAAATACGATACAGGCAATAGAGTAAGATACATGAACTGCTGAAAGGAAATATACGCTGTAAAAGAGATAGCTGTAATGAAATATCTACTATAAATAGAGAACTAACAGTGGCTAGTGAGTCAGAGTACGAGATAGCACATGTGAACGGACGGATTTGTACATGATCGAGTTTGCACATGAATACACTACTTTGGAATTGTTCACACGACTACTAGCACTCCCCCGTATCCCCAATCAATACACAAGGATCTGTACAGGTTACGTTATTGTACATGATATCACATGGGGCCCATGAAAGGGTGCACATGATAGTATACATGAGGGCTCAGTAAACATGAGAGTACATGATCACATGAGTGCACATGAATAATGGAAGCATAGGAGTACATGATGATAGTGAAACACACATAACATGAAGTACCCGATGCTCCCGAGGGGGATAACATCTCATGTAAAGATCCATATAGTACCAATCCGTGTTACCAACGTGACAGCAACAAGTAAAGTAATCTAGAGCGAGAAGTAAAGCCTGAACAAGTATGAAACGGTCAGAGAATGTACTCGCCTGATAACTGAATGTCTGAAGACGATATACTGTCTGAGGAGAGGTATCTGGCTCCTAATCAGAGCAATATAAGTCACAATGTATCCACAATGGTAAATATGAAGTCTACTATGCAAACTACATGATTCTAGGTCAATCTGGTCAAAAGTCAACTCTTGGTCAACTCTGGTCAAACTAGTCAAAGTTAAGTCAATATTAGTCAAACTAGTTAGGGTTTTAGGCTAACTAGTCAAACTAGTTGTTGTGGGTCAATCCTTAGTCAAAGGGTCAATTAGGTCAATGTTTTGGGCCTTTAGGGCTAGCCCCAAACCATGGGCTAGTAATCTTGGCCATAGGCTAATAATGGGGTTTTCTCATAAACCTATAACTAGGAGATATATATACATATATATATATACCTACTATCCATATACCCAAAATGCATAACATATATATACAACCACATATATATATATATATTATTGACCTAAAGTAACCTAACACAAAATATACATATATATATATCATATATGTATACACATTTATATATAAACTCATATATATATATATACTCTATATATATATACTCCATATATATATATAGGAACATAGAGAGAGAGAGACAAGGGAAAGAGAGAGAGACTGAATGAGAGAGAGAGGGGGGGGGGTCTGGACAGGGGGTTCCAGGAATTCCTGAACCACCATGGCTCTCAACACACACACACAATATAACATATATACATACATATGTATATATCTATATAACTACACACACACCTAACCAAATCTCCCCAAATTCGACCTACACTCACAAATACATATATACTACACATATACTCACTAAAATACACTAGTCCAATACATTAAACCCAAGTAAAATCGATTTGAAAATCGATTTCCAAAAACTGGAAAAATAGCCTAAACTGTTAACAGTGCACTGTTGCACTCGAAATGAGGGTAATTCGAATACACGCCATAAAACAAGCTAAGGCTCGCAACTAACGGTTGGTAACTAACTCCCCATAGATACCCTAGTGTCCTAGGTGCCTGAGACACGACCACGACACGTTTTGGTGTGTCGGACACGCAAAAATCAAAATCAGGTAAAATCTAGGGCACGCGAAGGGCTGATGTTTGTGTGTCTCGTACTCACGACACAAGACACGTCGTGTCTCGTGCTCATGGGGGAAGGTTCGCCTAGGGGTCCCCTAGGTGTCCACGGTCCTGATTTGTGTCCACGTGTGTCCGTGTCCGAGATACGAGCACGTATCAGTAGCTCTGATACGTGTGTGCGCAGTATAGTGTAGGGTCATTGCGAGTGTGATTTCTCACTCGACACGACACCAACGTGTCTGAAACTTTGGGAGGGGTGTGTCAGACACTGCCCCAACCCTCAGGCCAAGTTTCGTGTGTCCACGTCGCGTATCGTGTCCGCACGAGAAGTCTGGTAGCAGGGGAGGCTGCACAGTCTCGTGCGCGCGTGTCGAGGGGTCGTGTGCTCCACACGGGGCACGTGGGGCCACGTGCTCGTGTCAGGGGGTCGGCCTAGGGTCTAGGTTTGTGTCCTCGTGTCTGTATTGTGTCCACAATGGGTGTGGACACAATACACAGCATCAAACAGTTAGGTTTTACAGTGTGTCAGTGTGTGCTGAAATCAGTGATTTCGTGTCCAATTTGGACACGAAACGTGTCCTGTTTTGTGCTCAGTCAAGTGGAAAAGTGACCTAGGGATCTAGGGCTACCCAATTATCAATTTTGTTTTGAAAAACATTAACAAAATGTTCTATGTGGCATTTCACCAAACACCTAGTTTCAAACATAGATACGTGTCCGATACGGACACCAAACCACATAAAAATCCTACCAAACTTGACCTACATGACCATGGTATCCTAATGCATGCAACCATGAAGAGAAATCACTATTTTGATAGGGTTTAGAACACTTTACCTATATGTGCAAAATCATGAAAATCAACCTTCTAGGGGGGGGTTTCCTCTTCACTTTGGGGTGTCCAAATCCTTGTGCAACCTTGCTACTAAGCCTCCTTTAGCATCCTCAAGTGTAGGGGGTTCCAACGCAACAAACAGGGCTCAATTTGGTGAAGGAATGAAGAAGTTATGGCTTTGTGAAGTTGAGGGAAAAATGGGTTTTCAATACATTGAAAATGAGGCTCTTTGTGAAGATGGGGGTGTTCATATAGGGGGGGGGCATGCTTGGCCGGCCATGGGGGTTGGTTTAGGGTTAGGATCAATGGTTGTGGGCTCTCCAACAAGTTTCAAAGCTATCCTATGGCTAGGATTCATTCTACATAACTTTATGTAAAATATCTAAATAAAATATCTAATGTAAATATCTAACATGAAATATCTAGATATTTAGCTCTAACATTACTTTAGTTAAACCCATCTAACTTAGTCTCTAGGTCATGACTAACATCTAGATTAGGGCTAAACTAGGTTAGTAACTAACATGACACTAATCAATTAATTAAATAATAATAAATCACATAAATCCAAATAATTCCAAATAAATCCTAAAAAATTACCAAAATACCCTTTAGGCTAAAAATCACTAATTTGGTGTTCTAAGCCTATGGCTAAGCTCTCATGGGCATGGCAACTTCTAGGTTAGAGAAAACTAGGGTTTACACTAAGTTATATTAATCAAAATCACAAAGTCATAAGTCATGACTTAGCATGACTTTAGAAATGGTTTAACTTAACTGAAATCACCAGAAAATCATACCATGACTAAAATACCACTAATAAATAATAAAAATAATAAATTTTCAAAAATCCCCAATTTCAGAAAACAGGGTGTTACAAGTCTACCCACCTTAAAATAATTTCGTCCTCGAAATTTAGATGGTCGTACTCCTCCTAGGTCAAACCTCCAACAATCAGGGACGAAGCCACTACCTAGGCAACATACAAGGTCAATAAGCAAAATATGGGTAGTAGACCTATACTGGGTCATGTCCAAAAATTGGTTGGTAGTTTCAGGTCATAAGGTGTCCTGAATTCAAATCGAAACCAAAAGTAACTCTATGGGATAAATCAGGATGGAGTCTCGGGTCAGGAAAATCGTACTAAGCAAATAAAGCACATAATGGTATGCCTGAGTGGGACACTAAGGTCATGGGTGTAGTATGTCATGATAGAAAGATTAGGATCAACGAGTTTGTCACAATCGGGTTTATGTCTGCGGGAAGCCCCACATTGGCGAGATGGGTGGACTCGTAGATTACCCGGAGCAGATCAACTTGAAGATGGCTCATGTGTTGACTGCTCTGATAGATATGAATGCAGCCTCGACGCTGGTGGTCATCCTCCCTCTGATAATATCTAAGGCACAGATTGATGAAGGCCTATTATACTCTGCAGAGAGGTGTGTTACAAGGTAAATATTACTGCACAAATGCTAGTCATTAAAGCTCTAGCACTACTAGAATAAGTCATATTAGCGACGCAATTAGGGACGTTTTAGTAAAACGTCGCTACCATTTAAGGAATTAGCGACGTATTCTATAAACGTCGCAATACGTCACTATTACCGACGATCGGCGACGTTTTGCGACTTTTTTCTATAAGAAAACTTACGTCACGGATAAGTCGGTGAACGTCGCTAATATCACTAATATTAGCGACGTTTACCGACGTAACTACTGTAACGTTGCTAATTTCACTAATATTAGCGACGTTTACCGACGTATAGTTGTGACGTCGCTAAATTGAAAATATAGGACATTCAGTTTTCATTCCCACCCATTATTTTTCGATCAAAATTTTCCCTCACCCGTGCGCTCCCCCTCGGCGACCCTCCCCCCTCGGCCTCCGGCGACCCCCTCCCCCCTCGACGACCCTCCCCCCTCGGCTCCCGACCCTCCGCGACCCCGCTCGGCGACCCTGCACTCCGCTCGGCGACCTTGCTCCCCCTCGGCGACCCCCTCGGCGACCCAGCTCTCCCTCGTCGACCCCGCTCACCCTCATCTCCAGCTCCCCACCGGCGACCCCCTGCCCCCTCGACGACCCGCTCCTCCGGCCCCGCCTAGGTAAACCCTAACCTAAATGTTAGTCATGATCATGACTGATATGATTCTTACATTATTTCTGTATTGGTGATATTAAACATAAATTCTTTTTGTTTCTGTCTCAAGCTACATGCAAGATAGATATTGTAGTTGTGTGGGTGTGTAGTGGTGTTGATTGATTCATTTGAAATGTGTGTGAAACATGATCCGAACATAGGTTTATCTAATGATATTGCATCTCCTACCACTTTCCAATACGAATCACCCAATTTTGCATACATTACATCGATAGTGTTCAAACGTAGTTCAAACATAATACACACGTGGCAGTCCTTAAAATGGTTCACTATGGAATTTCCTTCTGTCACTTTTCAGCCCAAATCTATACGCTTTGTTAAGTTTAAGTTCTTGCCGCTCCACCGGAAGTCGATAATGTCCATGATTTTTCTTCTTCTTTTTGAGACAAATAATGGTATTAAGTATTCCAACCAAATTTTATTTATAGACTATAGTCGATAAATGAGTTTATCACTACAAAATAATAACAATGGGCCATAAATAACAGATACAAAAAGTTCAACACCAAATCGGAGTGACCCTTATAGTCAGCAGAGAGAGAGGCATAAAAGAATACAGTCAAATATTATATACCTCAAAGAATCAACTTCAGTTCGGGTTACACCTTATTCTCTACATGTGGTATCATACCTCAATGTTAAGAGGGATACGTATAATCGAATTATATGAACTCTCTTCTCGATATGGAGTTAGGAGTGCATCAAACCTAATCTTGGACGTAATACATATTGACTTCAAAAGTAAAGTGGGTCGATATGTTGGATCTCCTGGTGCCTGATTGCTCCGCCTTCTTGCACGAGCTAAGGTAGAAATTGTTGGGTTGTATCTCATATTCGATTGAGTGCTCAACATGGTGACAATGAAGTTGGCAGTTTAGTTCTACATTTGATAGAAAGTAGGGGCACGAGATATAGTTAACTACAACACAGAGGCAATCGAGTTGGTAGTTTAGTTCTACATCGGATAGAAAGTGGAAGCACGAGATATAGCTAACTAGGATTGGTCTAGGCCTTACCAAGAAAAATTTCTAGAAATTGACTGGAGGTTTAAATTAGAAAGCTTCTAAAAATATTATTTCTTTATTTATTGGTGATCTAGAGACATTGTTAACCCCATAAGAGAGGCAAGTACTCATACTCGATCATCACATGCATGCATTCATATTGCACTTGACTTGTTGTACTTACTTCCACTTGCTTGCATTCGTGTCATGTCGGGGAGGGGAGGGAAAAACACCAAAGGGCATGTAGTCACCTAAGTCTTAGCGTGTTGAGTATAGGCACGATATACCTTATACTATATTGGCATCCTATACGACACGTTTGTTTACTTGATTGCTAGTATGTAGTACACTGTATGTCTTATTATAAGCATGACTGATAGCATACCGTTGCTACATACCTTACTCATGTTAGTGTAGCCTATATGGTATGCCTTATTATAGGCATGAATGATAGCATACCATTGCACTATACTCTTGACTTGAGCCGTACATGTCGTAGGTAATGTATGTGTGTGTGTGTGTGTGTGAAGAGTGTACATGAGATATGTAATATCATAGGACTCCTAGTTACTATAAGAGTGTATAGAGTATCCTAGAAGTGTAGGTATAATCGAATACTTATGTGTCTATGCATCCATTTGGACAATATAATCGACTAAGTGTATCTATCTTTGCAGAATTATCTTCAAATGGATATGAAACCTTTCCTTTCGTAGGGCATCTAATCCAGTTTACTACTTACGGAATCGTTCGTAGATGTACAACCGTCATCCTGATGACATGTGTGGTGTGCGTGATGAATTCATAGAGGGTGTACAGCAGTTCCTGTAGTTTGCCAAGACGTTTCCTCAGTACATGGTCGGTACCAAAATTAAGTGTCCGTGTGTGAGATGTCGCAACTTAAAATATCATCCAGAAGTGGAAGTCACGTATCATTTATACTCGAAGGATTTCACGCAGAATTACTATCATTGGAGCGTGCACAGAGAACTTGTGTCTTTAACATCGGAGTATGAGCCTTATATGGATGTCCACAACAGCGCTGCTTACGACGATGGGTTGGTGAACATGATTTTTGACACGGCGGGTGTAGTGCCCCGTCCCTACATC
Organism: Iris pallida; assembly: GCA_029216955.1. Lineage (NCBI taxonomy): Eukaryota > Viridiplantae > Streptophyta > Magnoliopsida > Asparagales > Iridaceae > Iris > Iris pallida. The sequence goes on along the minus strand of JANAVB010035820.1, from coordinate 8,774,880 downwards.
GTGCCCCGTACTCTGTCCACGGGGTGCGCGAGAAAGGAACATTGTCACTATCGATTCGATCGGGACTGATAGGTCGGGATCGACCGAGTCGATCGAACGGGAACGGTTGAATTAAGATCCATTCTTCGTTATGGAATGTCTTCTTCGGAACCAAGTCCCATATTCAGCAGGTTGTGCCTCGAGGATTGACTCTGCGGCTGAGTCAGGAGAGACCTCCCGTTGCTCTGCTTTTCATGCCGCTTGCGTTGGTTTTGACTTTGTTTTCTGAATGTATTTTCGTGAATGTTTTCGATAGTTTTCATGGCTTGCATTTCGAACTCGCATTTCCTATCGAACTTCTTGAATAATGCAGTGTTCTAATCGGTTGCTTATGCGATTTCAGGTAATCGCGTAGGCGACGTCTAGCGCGACCAACAAGTTCTCTCGTCGAAGTAAACTCAAGGTGAGTGGCTGACCCTTCTCTTCTCGACCCCCTTCTTAGGCAAAATCGATAGTGTTGTTGCGAATGAAAAGATAAATGCAAGTGCACGAACACGAATGAATGAGCAAGTTTTCAAAGAAAAGGTAGGCTATGTCTTAACAACTAAAAACATGTCTTTGTACGGTCATGGACAACTTGTCGACAAGGTGAGCGTTTTCCCGCACGGCAATCCGAGGCCACGGGACCGTTACGGGCAATAAGGGAAACAAATAATTAGCTGTGCTGGGCACGGGTTAGGCGAGGACTTGCAGCGGGGTTCGCTACTCACACTGAAAGGATCTCGTCTAACAAAAGCTAGAGGAGTCCACGATGGCTCTGGAAGCCAGTGACCAACCACACGAAATATTGCACTTGGTATGAAAATGATAACAATTGACAGGGAAGAACTGGTAAGTTTCATAAGGTGCGGCGCGGTCCGCCACGGGTAAGTTCAACGTAAATTTTATTATGCTTGTCATATGCTTGTTGAAATTCATTAGGATGGTTAGAAATATTCATGAACTAAGTCATATAAACTCTTCAACCAAATGAGAGCTTAGAAACTTAAATAGCCACGCACCAGTATAAAGTGTAATGTACTGATCCTCGCTCTCCACGCAGGTACCCCGAACCACGAAGGGCGTGCCACTTGAAACTCAAGGCGACGTGAACCCTTTTGAAGCCTCGTCCGCGTGTAGAGGCTTGTTTCTGGATTCCTTTTGAAGAAGACCCGCACTCAGTCCAAAAGAAAAGATGACGACTCGACTTCCCGCGATAGCAGGTGGAAATGTGTAATAGTTTTTGCTTGTAAAAAGGGATGTAATGTATGGAACGACTATCTCATCGGCGTTCATTTTGCAAGCCGAGTCATGTTGTAGCCCGCGCGGCAATGATTGTAAAGAAGTCTATGTAAAGTTTTATTATTATCAATGAAAAAGTCCATTTCTACTTCAAATGTGTCATTCAATTTCTCTGCGTACTCTAACTTGATGTTGTGTTTCGGATAACCTTATGACTATGCCTTGTGCGATCGCAACTTAGGTTCGCACGGCATCACGCCCGGGGGACGACTATCGATTCTACGGAATCGGGGCGTGACATAATGGTATCAGAGCACGGCTTTACATCCTTTGGCCTCGCATCTAGAGTTCCAAACCTTTGACCTCGTATCGATGAGATAAGTTGTTCTATACAATGAGTCCGTAATAATTTGTGACTGATACGTTTGCCTTCGTATCGCAGAAGTGACGGAACCCACGGTCGAGCTAGAACAGAGCGCTTCTAGCGGCTCTAGTAGTTCGCATCATTTGCGGGCCGGACCTTCCAACGATACCATCGAAAGGATGCTGCACATGATGGAGGCACAGCAGAACCAGTCTGAGAACCGACATCAACAGACAGTGGAACGACAGGCCCAATTCGAAGATCGCTTCGAAGCTCGTTTCGACGCACATGCCAAACTTTAACAAAAGCAGCTGGATATCCTGCAGCAGATCGTCCAGACAATGGCGGCCAACAAAAATTCTGCGACTGCGCCTACCATCACCGTGCCGACGATCCAACCCATTGAAGTCGATACGGAGGAGCCCGAGCGTCAACCAGCGGCACCGAAAAAGTACAACTTTGAAGTGTCAGAATTCAAGAAGGCGTGCCGCACTTCCTTCAGCGGAACCGAAGGCCCTTCCATGGCGATCGACTGGTTGGAAGAGCTGGAAGATCACTTCGAGCTTCTCGGCATTGAAGAATCGAAGCAAGTCGCCTGCGCACAACTTCAACTACGGTTGAACGCGTAAGACTGGTGGGCCGTGCGCAAGCGAGCGATCCGACCGGACAACAACACCGCACCGATCTCTTGGGCCACGTTTCGCAAAGCTTTTGAAGTCCAGTACCTTCCGTCAGCCGTTCGTCAAGCGAAGGAAAATGAATTCACATTCCGCAAAGCTTGTTGATAACATTCTATAGCGGGGACACTTGAACGCTATAGAAAAACTGCTATTGTAGGCCATATTTGTTGTAGTGTTGAAGCAAGGGAGCCGGACAGTGGAACAGTATGCCGCAGAATTCAACAAGTTGTCTAAGTTTGCTAGTCAGTTTCTGCCTACTGAAGAGTGTTGTGTGCGACGGTTCGAAGTGGGTCTGCGACACTCTATCGGTGCGCATGTCGGGGTCCCGAAGTACAAGACCGTAGGCGAGGCTCTGAATCACACTCTCCGCCTTGAGAACCTGCATCCTTCCGGTGCTGACGATGTTATGTGCCACTCCAATCACAAACGTCCTAGCCATACGGGAGGCAACAACGATGCGTCAAAGCGTCCAAATAACGGCGGCTACAAGGGTAAGAAAACGATACTTAAGTGCACCAATTGCGGGCAACTTGGACACCGTGAAAGCCACTGTTATTACCGCAATGTTAAATATTTCACTTGCGGACAAAGGGGCCACTTCGTTCGAGATTGCAGATTGCACGAACCCCAGACTGACTCGCAGTGTTCCACCACAACAAAATCGTCAAGAGAATCGAGGACAAGTGCCCCGACCTGCTCAGCCCACTCAACTCAACAACCAAGACCGATGTCCTAATGCACAAGGGCGTGTCTTTGCCATGACTCGAGACGAGGCGTTTGCTTCCAACACCGTTGTGACAGGTATATTGAATTTCAATAATGTACCTGCTCGTGTGTTATTTGATTCAGGTGCCTCGCATACTTTCATATCGACGGACTTCGCCGCCGAGCACAAATTCCCTGTAATGTTGTTAGACCTTGACCTTAGCGTAAGTATGACTTCGGGCGTGCCACTACTCACAAACTTAGCCTGCGGGGAAGGAACCATATGTATTGGGGGTCAAAAGATCGGTCTTGATGCGATAGTTCTAGATATGAAGGACTTCGACATCATACTGGGCATGGATTGGCTCGGTCCGTGCAACGCAATCATAGACTGTGCTGAAAAGAAGGTGTCATTCAGCATACCTGGAGTGCCTAAATTCTGCTACTCGTGTGGTGAGGCGTCGTCGACCTGTATGGTGATCTCCGCAATATCTGCTCGACGGATGCTGCATTCCGGGTGCGAAGGCTATCTAGCTTCCGTTCGAGACATGCGACAGGATGGTGCAAACGCGGGAGAGACCGACGTTGTGGCAGAATTCCTAGACGTGTTCCCGGACGAGCTACTCGGCATACCGCCCGATCGAGAAATAGAGTTCACCATCGACACATTTCCCGACACCCGGCCGATCTCGAAAGCTCCGTACAGAATGGCCCCTGCAGAACTGAAGGAACTAAAGACACAACTAAAAGAATTACTCGACAGAGGGTTTATCCGTCCGAGTGTCTCACCGTGGGGTGCGTCCGTGCTATTTATGAAGAAGAAGGATGGATCGATGCGACTCTGCATCGACTATCGGGAATTGAATAAAGCCACCGTCCGAAACAAATATCCCTGGCCCCGTATCGACGACTTGTTCGACCAGCTCCAAGGTGCAACAGTGTTTTCGAAGATTGATCTGCGATCGGGTTATCACCAACTCAAAGTCAAGCCAGATGACGTGTCGAAGTCTGCCTTTTGTACTCGTTATGGCCACTATGAGTTCTTGGTAATGTCGTTCGGTCTGACGAACACCCCTGCCGTCTTCATGGATCTAATGAATCGGGTGTTCCGTCCGTTCGTTGACAAGTTAGTAGTAGTCTTCATCGACGATATCCTCGTCTACTCAAAGGATCGAGTACAAAATGCAGAGCATCTGCGGACGGTACTCCTGACACTTCGAGGGAATCAGTTGTACGTGAAGATGAGCAAGTGCAAATTCTGGCTGAACAGCGTCTCATTCCTTGGGCACATCATCTCCGCCACGGGCATCGCAGTCGATCCGAAGAAAGTCGAGGCAGTTGCTGATTGGAAACGGCCCGCATCAGTTAGCAAAATTCGAAGCTTCTTAGGCTTGGAGGGATACTACCGACGCTTCGTGAAAGACTTCGCGAAGATTGCATCGTCGTTGACTCGCCTCACCCAGAAAGGAGTCGCGTTCGAGTGGTCAGACGACTGTGAAGCTTCCTTCCAAGAGCTCAAACAACGGCTCGTTTTGGCCCCGATACTTGTACTTCCTGAAGGGACGGAGGGATTTCAAATCTTCATCGATGCTTCTGGCCAGGGCTTGGGGTGTGTGCTCATGTAGCGGGATAAGGTGATATCTTTTGCTTTCCGGCAGTTGAAGCTGCACGAGAAGAATTACCCCACGCATGACCTAGAATTAGCGACGATTGTGTTTGCGTTGAAGCTGTGGCGTCACTATCTCTATGGCGTGGTGTACAGAATTTATACGGACCACAAAAGCCTTAAGTATCTCTTCACCCAGAAAGAATTAAATTTGCGGCAGAGGCGATGGCTCGAGCTAATCGAAGACTATGACTTATCAATCGACTACACGCCGGGCAAGAAAAATGTGGTAGCGGATGCGCTGAGCCAAAAATACTTAGCTTCGTTATGCATCAACGATCGACTGCTGTGCGACCTGGAAGGAATGGGCATCGAACTCCGAGTTCGTTTCAGAGACGTGAAACTGGCACAACTGCGGGTGGAACCAAGCCTACTGGAGAGGATCAAGTCTGCACAAAAGGACGACCCATACCTGGAGAAGATGCGGAAGCAGATATCGACAGGAAAAGCGTCCGACTTTACAGAGGACGAGTCAGGAGTGTTGCGCGTGAAGGGACGGCTATGCGTACCGGACAACGCAGAACTTAGAAAGGAGATAATGACGGAGGCGCACTATGCAAAATATTTCTTACATCCTGGCAGCACCAAGATGTATAAGGACCTCCGCGTTGTCTTTTGGTGGCACGGCATGAAGAGGGACGTAGCGCTCTTTGTGTCAAAATATATGGCCTGTCAGCAAGTCAAAACCGATCACCAGCGACCGGGCGGGGAGATGCAGAACCTCGCCATTCCAGAGTGGAAATGGGATCACATCACTATGGACTTCGTTGTTGGCTTGCCAAGGACGCCGCGGGAAAACGACGCCGTCTAGGTCATCGTCGATCGACTAACCAAGTCAGCACACTTTATCGCCATCAAAGTTACTTGGAACGTCGACCGCCTTGCTCAGATATACCTTGATGAAATAGTTCGGCTGTACGGGATCCCAATATCTATCGTCTCTGATCGGGATGGACGGTTTGTAGCGCGCTTCTGGAGTAGTCTACATTCAACGTTGGGGACCAAGTTGAAGTTCAGCTCAGCTTATCATCCTCAGATTGACGGCCAAACAGAGCGGGTGAACCAAATTCTCGAAGACATGTTACGACTCTGTGCGATCGACTTAAATTCAAGTTGGGACGTCCATCTACCGCTGGTCGAGTTTGCATACAACAACAGCTATCAGTCCAGCATCCAAATGGCACCGTATGAAGCTTTGTACGGCCGGAAGTGCAGATCGCCCATTTGCTGGGATGAAGTCGGGGAATGGCAGATACTTGGTCCGGAGCTGGTGGAGCAGACCGTGCAGAAGGTCAAGTTAATACGGGAGAGATTGAAGATAGCACAAAGACGGCAAAAGAGCTATGCTGACACGCACCGACGCCCCCTCGAGTTCTCGAAAGAAGACAATGTATTCTTGAAAGTTATGCCCATGTGTGGAGTTTCTAGGTTCGGTGCGAAGGAGAAATTGAGCCCAAGATTTGTTGGCCCGTTCGAAATATTGAAGCGAGTCGCTCCGGTAGCTTACCAAATCGCCTTGCCGCCTGCATTGTCAGAGGTACATGACGTCTTCCATGTATAACAATTGCAGAAGTACGTGCATGATCCGAGCCATATGGTGGATTTGGGTAAGCTGGACCTGAAGGCGGACTTGTCATATGTCGAAGAGCCAGTGCAAATCTTGGAGCGCAAGGATAAACTTCTCCGCAACCGTGCTATTCCTCTCGTTCGCGTCCTCTGGAGAAACCATTCGGTCGAGGAGTCGACGTGGGAGCTTGAGTCAGAAATGATGGAGAAGTTCCCTTCATTGTTCTCGTAGAGGTAGGTTCTATTCTTAAGTTTCGAGGACGAAACTTTTCTTAGTTGGTTATGGTGTAGTGCCCCGTCCCTACAACGTGCCCCGTACTCTGTCCACGGGGTGTGCGAGAAAGGAACATTGTCGCTATCGATTCGGTCGGGACCGATAGGTCGGGATCGACCGAGTCGATCGAACGGGAACGGTTGAATTAAGATCCATTCCTCGTTATGGAATGTCTTCTTCGGAACCAAGTCCCATATTCAGCGGGTTGCGCCTCGAGGATTGACTCTGCGGCTGAGTCGGGAGAGACCTCCCGTTGCTCTGCTTTTCACGCCGCTTGCGTTGGTTTTGGCTTTATTTTCTGAATACGTTTTCGTGAATGTTTTCGATAGTTTTTATGGCATGCATTTCGAACTCGCATTTCCTATCGAACTTCTTGAATAATGCAGTGTTCTAATCGGTTGCTTATGCGATTTCAGGTAATCGCGTAAGCGATGTCTAGCGCGACCAATAAGTTCTCTCGCCGAAGTAAACTCAAGGTGAGTGGCTGACCCTTCTCTTGTCGACCCCCTTCTTAGGCAAAATTGATAGTGTTGTCGCGAATGAAAAGATAAATGCAAGTGCACGAACACGAATGAATAAGCAAGTTTCCAAACAAAAGGTAGGCTATGTCTTAACAACTAAAAACATGTCTTTGCACGGTCATGGACAACTTGTCGACAAGGTGAGCGTTTCCCCGCACGGCAACCCGAGGCCACGGGACCGTTGCGGGCAATAAGGGAAACAAATAATTAGTTGTGCTGGGCACGGGTTAGGCGAGGACTTGCAGCGGGGCTCGCTACTCACGCTGAAAGGACCTCGTCTAACAAAAGCTAGAGGAGTCCACGATGGCTCTGGGAGCCAGTGACCAACCACACGAAATATTGCACTTGGTATGAAAATGATAACAATTGACAGGGAAGAACATGGTAAGTTTCATAAGGCGCGGCGCGGTCCGCCGCGGGTAAGTTCAACGTAAATTTCATTATGCTTGTCATATGCTTGTCATATGCTTATTGAAATTCATTAGGATGGTTAGAAACATTCATGAACTAAGGGCCCATTTGGTTTGCAGGATTGGACAACGTAATGTAATTGGTATTACATTGTCAATCTAACTCGGGTGTTTGGTTGGACAAAAAAAATTAGAAGTAATGTAATCGCGATTACAAGTTTGATTACATTACATCAGTTTCTTCTAAACTCAATTACATCATAAAACCTATGTAATCGCAATTACATTACAACTTAAGCGGAAGGTTGGTATGCTATAATTTGGTCTTTTTGTTCGTTTTTGGTCATTTTTTGTTGTTTTTGTTTGTTTTTGGTCGTTTTTGTTCGTTTTTTTGTCGTTTTTTGTCGTTTTTTGTCGTTTTTTGTCATTTTGTGTTATTTTTGTTTGTTTTTTGTCTTTTTTGGTCGTTTTTGTTCATTTTTGGTCTTTTTTGTCGTTTTTGTTCAATTTTTGTCATTTTTGTTCGTTTTTTGTTGTTTTTATTTGTTTTTTTGTCGTTTTTGTCCCTTTTTGTCGTTTTTTGTTCGTTTTTTGTCGTTTTTGTTCATTTTTGGTTGTTTTGTTTGTTTTTTGTCTTTTTTGTCCTTTTTTGTTGTTTTTGTCATTTTTTGTCGTTTTTTCGTTTTTTTGTCATTTTTTTCGTTTTTGGTTGTTTTTATTTGTTTTTTTGTCATTTGTTCTCTTTTTTTTTGTTATTTTTGCCCTTTTTGTCGTTTTTGTTCGTTTTTTGCCCTTTTTTTAGTTTTTGGTTTTTTTTGTCGTTTTTGTTTATTTTTTGTCATTTTTGTTTATTTTTTGTCGTTTTTGCTTGTTTTGGGCCGTTTTTTTCGATTTTTGTCATTTTTGCACATTCTTGGCCATTTTTTTTGTCGCTTTTGCACTTTTTAAATCTTTTTTGTCGATTTTGTGTTTGTTTTTTGTCATTTTTGTTCGTTTTTGTTTATTTTTTGTCGTTTTTGCTCGTTTTTGTATTTTTTTCGATTTTTGGTCGTTTTTGCACATTCTTGGCCATTTTTTGTTGCTTTTGTACTTTTAAATCTTTTTTGTCGATTTCGTACATTTTTTGTCGGTTTTGACCTTTTTTTTTGTTTTGCTTTATTTGCTCGTCTTTTGCCTCTTTGCACGTTTTTTTATCGTTTTTGGTCAGTTTTTTACGTTTTTATCGTTTTTTTGTCTATTTTGCACATTTTTTTCCATTTCTGCATGTTATTTATCGATTTTTGTCGATCCTGTACGTTTTTGACCATTTTCACGTTTTTATCTTCTTCTATCGTTTTCGGTCGATTTTGCACGTTTTTTGTCGTTTTTTTTGTCGTTTTTGGTTGTTTTTAGCGGCAAACAAACCATTTTTCTCTTATTTATTATTTATTTTTATTTTTTTTCTTTTTAAATTTTTAAAAAAATTTAGTGATCCACTTTTTTAATTTATGTTGTATTTAAAAAAATATTAAATTAGAAACTTAATTACATTACATGGTAAACCAAACATATGAATGCAATTGACATTACATTACATGGTTTGATTACATGCTTCAACCAAACATAGTAATGTAATTGTAATTCCATTACATTACAAACTCAATTACATTACAAATCCAATTCCATTTCGATTATGATTACATTATAATGAACCAAACGCAACCTAAGTCATATAAACTCTTCAACCAAATGAGAGCTTGGAAACTTAAATAGCCACGCACCAGTACAAAGTGTAATGTACTGATCCTCGCTCTCCAAGCAGGTACCCCGAACCACGAAGGGCATGCCACTTGAAACTCAAGGCGACGTGAACCCTTTTGAAGCCTCGTCCCCGTGTAGAGGCTTATTTCTGGATTCCTTTTGAAGAAGACCCGCACTCAGTCCAAAAGAAAAGATGACGACTCGACTTCCCGCGATAGCAGGTGGAAATGTGTAATGGTTTTTACTTGTAAAAAAGGATGTAATGTATGGAACGACTATCTCATCGGCGTTCATTTTGTAAGCCGAGTCATGTTGTAGCCCGCGCGGCAATGATTGTAAAGAAGTCTATGTAAAGTTTTATTATTATCAATAAAAAGTCCATTTCTATTTCAAATGTGTCATTCAATTTCTCTGCGTACTCTAACTTGATGTTGTGTTTCGGATAACCTTATGACTATGCCTTGTGCAATCGCAACTTAGGTTCGCACGGCATCACGCCCGGGGGACGACTATCGATTCTACAGAATCGAGACGTAACAGCGGGGCCTAGTTTCGATCCGGACGATCATGATGCACCTGAAGAGGCACCGAACGCCGATGCTGCATAGTTCATAGAGTTGCTGGAGAATGCAAGGAATCTATTATATCCTGATTGTGAGGATCATTCACCGTTGGAGGTGGTTACAAGATTGTTGAGCATCAAGTCCGATTTTAACATGTCGCAAGATTGCTACAACCGTCTTATGGAGTTGCTTATAGAAATATTGCCTGAGGGTGCTAAGTTGCCTAAAGACTTCTACCAGTCTAAGAGGATGGTGAGATCGCTCTGGATGAGATACGAGAAAATTGATGCATGTCTCAACGGGTGCATGTTGTACTACAAAGACGACAATGATGAAGACTCCTGCAGATTTTGTTGTGCCGATCGCTACAAGGGCAGTGGCAGAGGAAAGTCTGTCGGTGCCAGAAAGCCTACCGATTCAATGTAATACTTGCCGTTGACGTCGCGGTTGCAGCGGTTGTTTATGGTGAAGGAAACTGCAGAAAACATGAGTTGGCTTAAGCGGAAATAGACAGAAGGAGTGTTGGATCACCCATCTGATGGAGAAGCATGGAAGCACTTTGATCGAGAGTATCCAGATTTTGCTTCTGATCCGCATAATGTCAGATTGGGTCTCTGTTCCGACGGTTTTATCCCATTCGGACTTTCGGGATCCCAGTATTCGTGTTGGCCTGTGATCGTCACTCCGTACAATCTACCATCTTGGATGTGCATGAAGACTCCGTATATATTCCTCACCATTATTATTCCAGGTCCGAACAATCCGAAAAGGAACATCGATGTGTATTTACAGCCATTGATTGATGAGTTGAATCAGCTGTGGTAAGTAGGTTCCAACACGTACGATGTATCTAGAAAACAAAATTTTCAGATGCGGACAGCACTTATGTGGACCATCAACGACTTTTCGGCCTATGGTATGTTATCTAGATGGAGCACGCATGGTCGTCTTGTATGTCCGTATTGCATTGACCGCACTAAGGCTTTCCGTTTGAAACACGGAGGCAAATAGTGCTTCTTCGATTGTTATCGACAATTTTTGCCGAAGGATCATCCGTACCGGAGGAACATGAATGATTTTTGTGCTAGCGTTGTGGAGAAGGCTAATCCCCCGCCAAGGTGGCCAAGATACACGATATGGAAAGAGGTAAAAGATTTACCAAGAGCTATTGAAGAGCCTGCTACGGGCTACAAGTGTGACGGATTTGGTCGCACTCATAACTAGACGAAGATGAGTATATTCTGGGATCTGCCATATTGGAGCACCAATCTGATTAGACATAACCTTGATGTCATGCATATCGAGAAGAATGTATTTGACAACATAATTAATATTGTAATGGACGTAAAGGGGAAGACGAAAGACAATCCAAAGGCTAGATTGGACTTTGAAGAAATATGTAGACGTCCTGCATTACATTTGATAGAGGACGGAAATGGGAAGTTGAAGTAGCCTAAGGCAATTTTCTCACTGGAGAAGGAGGATAAAGTGAGACTTTGTAGGTGGATTCAAGGTCTGAAATTTTCAGACGGGTATGTTTCGAACTTGAGAAGATGCGTCGACCTCAAGGAGAACAAACTGACAGGTATGAAGAGCCATGATTGTCACGTATTCATTGAGAGGTTAATTTTGATTGCATTTCGGGAATTCTTATCCCCGGTTGTTTGGGATCCATTGACCGAGCTTATCATATTCTTCAAAGATCTTTATTCTAGTAAGTTGCTCGTCGATCGTCTAGAAAAGCAGGAGAACGATATTGTGGTAACACTGTACAAGCTCGAAAAGGTATTTCCTTATGGATTCTTCGACTCCATGGAGCATTTGTCAATTCATCTTTCCTACGAGGCACGTGTTGGCGGGCCCGTCGGTTATCGGTGGATGTACCCGTTTGAGCGGTATTTGAACCACCTAAAGAGGAAGGTAAAAAATAAGGCTCGGATCGAGGGTTCTATTTGTGAAGTCTATATTCTCGAGGAGATTACAAACTTCTGCTCGACGTATTTCAAACCTCATGTTGCTACGAATAGAACGAGGGCTCCGAGAAACGACGACGGTTATCAAGAATCTAATGATAGAATACTAAAAGTATTCAATGCGTCCGAAAAGCCTTCGGGGAAAATAAAAAAGAGATATTTGAATGACGAAGAGCTAAGGGCTGTTCAGTTGTATGTATTACTCAATTGCGACGAGGATGAAGTGGAAAAGCTAGAGGGATAAGTAATTAATGATGAGTTTACATCATCTCAATGTAATAGTATAAGCTAATATTATTGTACTAATCGGCGGTTGCTTCGTTGTTTTTCAGCACATATAATGCTGAGTTGAGGTCGGTTAGACCCTACCTAACAGACGAAGCATTAGAACAAGAAATGAGACGTCATTTTCCTTCTTGGTTGAGCGAATATGTAAGCAGCCCAGTAATTACTGGCCTCTTTTAACTGCGCAATAAATAACTTACTATCTCTTCTTTGGTATTCAGGTCGATCGTCTAATTTCACCCGAGATTGAATTAATTAGAACTCTTTCCAAGGGACCAATTACTTTTGTTAAAATATGGCCAAGTTACTGTGTCAATGGCTTTCGGTTCAAGTCGACAAATGCTCCGATCAGAGACAGCTTCCTGGATCTTGATTCCACGAAAAATAGTTGTTTGTGTATCAAATCTTCGAACTACAAAGACGTCGATCCAAAAAATAATTTCTTTGGCATCTTGCGAGAGATTGTGGAGTTGACGTATAATTATGGCAGAGAACCTGCAAATATCGTGTTGTTCAAGTATGAATGGTTCGATCCGACTGAAAATCAAGGTTGGAAAATTGACAAGCATGATCTTGTGGATATAAACTACAAGCGTAGATATTAAGGCTACGAACCATTTGTCCTAGCAACTCAAGCTCAGCTCATGTACTTCACAGCTTATCTGAGATGGGTAGCAACGAAGTCTGACTGGTGGACAGTATGCAAGACTAAAGCTAGAGATACTTTTGATGTTGACAAAAAAGCTTATCAGGAGGACGAGCTACCTCTTGTAACCAATATTGTTGATGTGGACTCCACGGAAGTTACGCATTACACGACAGATAATGTAGAAGATTAGAATTATTCGAAGAGGAAGACGAAGCCGACAAAGGCGAAGATGAAAGTGAAGATGAGGAAGATGAGGTCGAGGAAGACGAACAAGATGATTATTCTGAAGATGATTGAGAGAGATTTACTTTCATTTTCTTATTATGTAGAGTTGGTTACTATCTGGACTTAGATGTTTCTTGTAAAATATACTATCTAGACTTAGATGTTTCTTGCAAAATGTATCATCATATGTTGTCTTGGTTATTATCTTGTCTTTGTTGCACTTTCATATTTCTAGTCTCTATTATTTGTTGTCTTTGTTGTATCTCATCATATGTTGTTATCAGGCATGACAGGTCGTCGCGGATCGTTCCGTATTTTCCGACATGGGACACGGGGTACTGATACTGGCAGATGACAGGGTACTCCTTCGGTACCTACTGGTGGTACTGCTAGAGGACGGGGTTATTCTTCGGTACCTCCTACTGGTACCGGCGCTGGATCCTCGTCGCCCAGTACTCCTGTGTATCGGACAGTAGCTCCGCCCGCCACGATGCTATGTGGCATATTGCCTGGGACGAGTAGTTCCAGGCCTGAGACTGCTCCCGAGAGTAGTGTTCCTCCTGCTGATACGACGATGAAGGCAGATGAGCAGATGGAGGAGGCTGCTCCGATGGCCGACCAGTATCAGGCAGATGATGCCTGCGCACCTCCGGAGGAGACGAGGACGGAGATCTGGGCCGATGGTACAAAGTAAGTATTTTGATTTATCATTTTTTTGTGTTTATCATAAATTAACTTTTCTCATGAATATAATATGTCTGTATAGATATCGTCCCCCGTCGGTACAGGCCTAGGCCAGCTCCTAAGGCAAAATTATGGTGATCCTTGGATAAACTACTCAGATGCTCCGGACGATAGGAAGGCCTACTGGTTTGCGCGCTTCAAGGTTAAAATAGATTTGCTTTTAACATGAATCATTTGATTTATGCATATTATATATTACTGAAAAATATTTGGTTTGCGTACTCTTCTAGGATATATTTTTCTATCCACCGCACCGGGCCGAGCTGATCGAGCGGATGTTTTCTGCTGTCGCTGCTAAGTTGATCCGCGACGCTGTTAATGATCAGAAGGCTCGTGATCGTGCCGGAAAGCCGATCCAAGATTGGATCACCCCAGATCAGTGGGATGCGATAAAGGCTCGATTCAACGAGCCAAGGTACGAAGAAAAGTCCGAGAAGGCCAAGGCGGCTAGGCAGCATGCCTCGAAGTGGTACGGTGGGTCGATTCCAATAACGGAACATTTTCATCGTCTGGTATGTATTTTTCTTTTAGAAATATTATTTTAATACAAATCCGATAAATTATTACTACGATAATATATTTAATTACAGCTAAGGAAGGTCGGTAACGCCGACATAGTGACCGTCTTCCTGGCCACCCATCGGAAGGGCGAAGGCCTTATTGACGAGAGGGCCGAGCTTGCCTATGTATGTATTACAATACTATTTGTTAATTATAATACTTCGTGTTAATTTTAATATAACTTAGTAAAAATGCATGCAAATAAATATTCATGTAGTTAGTAATAATAAGTACATTAATTAGAGATTAGAAATCATAGAGTACTATCCATACTTTCTAGGCCGAGTATCAGAGGCTTCGGGACCGGGCGACTGCTAGTGCACCTACTGCGGGAGAGGCCGGTACTTTCTCGCAGCCCACTCAAGCTCCGTCGGCGGACGAGCTGTGGATGACCACCGCTGGTGGCCTCCGTAGGGGTACGTACTACGGTACGGGATCCTATGGCGCCCTAGTTGCGAGCCAATTCTCTAGGGCATCCCCCGCTAGTGTGCATGGTCCACAGCCGTCCCAGGAGTCTGTCTGAGTCCACCAGATGATGGAGTCTCTCCGGGGCGAGCTGCTACGACGGATTCAGGACCAGTCTCAGCACCAGTCGGACGAGCCTGCGCTTATAGCACGATTGGATGCGCTCGACCACAGCATTATGGAGCTCCGGAATGTGACTGAGCGGACAGAGCGGAGCGTCACCTATCTTAGAGCGTCGACGGAGCGCAGCGTATTGGATCTGCAGGCATCACAGATGACCATGGGCGAGAGGCTGAGATTGGTGCAGGATTCGGTGGCTGATAGTAGTGATAGAATGTTATCTACCACGGATTCATACCACCAGCGACTTGCAGCATTGGAGCGTTATCGTCCTCCGGGTGCGCCTTCATCGTCGTCGACTCCGCCGGCGCCACTGCCTTCTTCATCGACACCGACTTCACCGACGTCACTACCTCCTTCATCGGTGTCGATTTCACAGGAGGACTATGAGCTTTTCTTAGCCCTTCGTCGCGGCGCACCCCCTCCTGCTCCAGATCCCCAGTAGTCCTAGTTAGGACTGTTTGCATTGAGTGTTTGAGTACTTGTTTTTCTTTGTATTTGTTTGTGATACTTATTTTTTTGTGACACTTATTTGTTGGTTGCATAGATACATTGGTTATTGGTTGTGTAGACCCATGACAATTTGGATATTGATTTATATATGTTGTGTGGACTTTGGTTATTTTATATTGTTATTCATTTTATTTGGATGTTAATTTACCGGTGTTGAGTGTTCCACCGAAGGGGTCGGCGAACCCAGGGATAAAATATGCTTGTGTATTGTGTTTCAGATTAAACTGCAGGAAGAAAATAATTCTGTGGAGAAAACTGCATACTGCAATTTATTTTTTTATTTTTTTTTAAATTAGCGACGTCTACCGACGTTTACCGACGCTTTCCGACGGCACATTGCGTCGGTAGACGTCGCTAAAATGGCATATATTGCCAGGATACCGACGTATAGCGACGTTAGTTTCGTCGGTATGCGTCAGTAACCGTCGGTAGACGTTGGTAACTTTTTCAGGATTTTACCTCATTTTTCCAGGATATATCGATGTATAGCGACATCACAAAACGTCGTTGATATTCCCCAGGATATACCGATGCAGTGCGACATCGTAAACGTCGATAATTTTTCCAGGAAATACTGACGTATAGCGACATCATAAATGTCGCTATTTCATAGACGAAACGACGGTAAATGTCGGTATATTATCGACGTAGCTTTGCGTCAGTAAACGTCGGTGTTGGCGACGATCAGCGACGTCTTTCCAAACAGCGACTAAGGTTTCCGCGACAAGAGGAAGACGTCGCTAAATACGTCGCTAAACTGGTTTAGCGACGTCGTTAGGCATTTTAGCAACGTCTTTAGGCGTCGGTAAAATGACTTATTCTGGTAGTGTAGGTAGCATGCTTATTATTCTCTGAATAAGCTACTTTATTGAATATTTAGCTCTAAAACTTTCATAAATCCTGTTAGAGATTAACTTTGACCAACGTCTTTAGAAAATTGCAAATTCAGTTGGGTCCAAAATCCCTGAAGGGCTAGGTTTAATGTTCAATGTGTCAAGTAGTGGTACATCTATATAAATTTCATAAAGATCGAGTACATATATTAGTTTTGCTGTGAGCGATGATTTCCTAAGGATGCATTCCAACAATATTTGGCTCTTATAATTCTAGTTGTATGCAGTTCTGACATGTGGGCACTTGGCTTGCATAAGCTACGCCAGTCCATTCTGTGGGTCTTGAAGATAAAGACACGAAAGAGGAGTTTAAGAAACGTTGGAAATGGAGCTTGCAGATGAAATGTTGACTTCTCAAATTGTCACACGGATGAGGTAAAGGGGACTCTGACGGATGTTACAATCTTTATTGCCCCTTTTATGTAATATTTGATTTAGACCTTAGTTTGTACAAAGTTGAAGATATGCAAAATGAATTCTACCTGCAGTATACATGTACTATGTCATCGAGATTATCGTTTTTGAATCGTAAGGATACATAGCACCAGGTACTACCAACCTATCTCATCAATAAATTATCGTTTTTGAATATATATGCAGTCTGCTTCTCTGTTTAATATTAGGTGTTGTTATTTTAGTTCCGTTCTTTACACTATGATTTCTTATGTTCTATAGTATTTGCTTAAACATGCCATGAAGATTATCGTGAACTGTAGTTACTAATTTAATGATCGAGTCAACACCAAATTGTACTAATTTTGTCCATCTACGAAGACTTTGGAGGTATTTTTCTTTAAGTTTTATCATCATACACATACAAGTTTAATCTTGTTTCTTTTTTGGTCCAAGGGTTTCATTCTAGTAATTCATGTATCTATTGGTTAATTTGATTGTTTTCGTAGGTGGAAATCATATGTATTCTTGATCAGCTTATATTCTAGTTGGTTTGTATTTTTTGGGGAGAGTTCGGATTCTCAAAATTCATTTTGAAAGAGAATTTTGAGAATCACCTTTATACAATACTCGGTAATCAAATTCTTGAAAACCACTTTTGTACAATCTTAGTTGTGCCTTATTTTTAGTGTTTTGTTTTGATTTACTAAATTTTAACAAATTCTTCGAGCTCGGGATGAAATGGTAAACTACGAAAAAGCGACAGGTTGAGATAATATTTCATGTCTATTTATTTTTTATTTCACTATATTGATTCCTTTTTCTATTTGCTTCTCATAAAGATTGGTTGTAACATTTATATGTGTTGGCTGAGAGAGATGCATTTTAGCTAATGAGCTACTGCCACTAATCTACATGATGTATGCTGTAAAAAACTGTACTTTGTAGTACCTTTAAAGACATTTGAAAACAAGTTTTTAATTTGCTATAAATTGTCATAGGGATACACTACACTACCAGAATAAGTCGTTTTAGCGACGCATAAAGACGTCGCTAAAACGACAAATTTTGTCGCTAAAGATATTTAGCGACGGAATTACCGACGTTTCGTGATAGTCGCTGAAATGTAAGTCGCTAATCTTCTAAACGTCGCCAAACGTCGCAATTATCGACGTTTGCCGACGTATATATACGTCGGTATATTGCCGACGTCTACCGTCGTGACGTCGGTGGATTAGCGACGTATTACTGCGTATCGCTACGCGTCGGTAAATTATCGACGTATTACCGACGAATCGTCGGTGGTTTAGTGACATGTTCAAAGTCGCTAAACGTCGGTAAATCCTGGGAATATTACCGACGTGCACCGACGTTTTCCGACATATTACAACGTCGCTAAAACGTCGGTAAACTGGATAATATCGCATATTTACCGACGTTTACCGACGTAAATGTACGTCGGTGTACGTCGGTAAACGTCGGTAAACGTCGCTAAGTCTGAAAAAAATAAAAAAAATAAAATACAGAATGTCCATTTCTCCCTGCAGTTTAAAAAGATAACCATTTCTCACTGTAGAATAGGATCCAAACAATCACAGAATGTCCATTTCTCGCTGTACACAACTAACCAAGTTTATATACTTGACGTCGATAATTGCGAATAACCAAATATCCAAATAACCAAGTTTACAACAATCACACAACAACTAACCAAATAACCAAATATCCAAATAACCAAATATCCAAATAACCAAGTATCCAAATAACCAAATATCCAAATAACCAAGTATCCAAACAACCAAGTATCCAAATCTACACAACCAACAAATGAAAAAAGTCACAAACAAAGAATGAAACAAACACAGAAACAGTCCTAACTAGGACTACTAAGAATCTGGTGCAGAAGGGGCACCGCCGCGACGAAGGGATAAGAACAACTCATACTCCTCACGTGAAATCGATACCGATGGAGGCAGTGACGTCGATGGAGTCGGTGTTGAAGAAGATGGCGGTGGAGGCGGCGGAGTCGACGACGATGAAGGCGCACCCGGAAGACCAGCAGGCTCCAACACTGTAAGTCGCTGGTGGTATGAATCCATGATAGATAACATTCTATCACTGCTCTCGACCATCGACTCCTGCGCCAATCTCATCCTCTCGGCTATGGTCACCTGTCCTGTCTGCAGCTCCGTGACCGTGCGCTCTAACCCTCCAACGGTGTGCTCTGTCCTCTCAGTCGTCTCCCTGAGGTCCATAATGCCGCGGTCGAGCGCATCCAATCGTGCTAGCAGCGCAGGATCGTCGTGCTGAGACTACTCCTCGATCCGTCGTAGCAGGTCGTCACGGAGAGACTCCATCATCTGGAGGACTCGAGCAGACTCCTGGGACGGCTGTGGACCATACACACTAGCAGGAGATGTCCTAGAGGACTGGATCGTAACTAGGGCGCCATAGGATCCCGTACCGTAGTATGTACCCCTACGGAGTCCACCAGCGGCGGCCATCCACAGCTCGTCTGCCGACGGAGCTTGAGTGGGCTGCGAGGAAGTACCGGCCTCTCCTGCATCAGGTGCACTAGCAGCCGCCCGTTCCCGCAGCCTCTGATACTCGACCTAGAAAGTACTTATTATTACTAACTTCTAATTTCTAATTAATGTACTTATTATTACTAATTTCTAATTAATGTACTTATTATTTCTAATTTCTAATTAATGTACTTATTATTACTAACTACATGAATATTTATTTGCATCATATTTACTAAGTTATATTAAAATTGACACGAAGTATTAAATTAAGATAACGTATTGTAATACTTACATAAGTCTGCTCGGCCCTCTCGTCAATAAGGTCAGTGCCGCGACGATGGGTGGCCAGGAAGACGGTCACTATGTCGGCGTTATCGACCTTCCTTACCTGTAATTAAATATATTATCTTAGTAATAATTTATCGGTTTTGTATTAAAATAATATTTCTAAAAGAGGAAGACATACCAGACGACGGAAATGTTCTGTCATCAGAATCGACCCACCGTACCATTTCGAGGCATGTTGCCTAGCCACCTTGGCCTTCTCCGACTTCTCCTTGTACTTTGGCTCCTCGAATCGAGCCTTCATCGCATTCCATTGATCAGGGGTGATCTAACCTTGGATCGGCTTTCCGGCACGATCACGATCCTTCTGATCATTGATAGAGTCGCGGATCAGCTTGGCAGCGACGGCAGGAAACATCCCCTCGATAAGCTCGGCCCGGTGCGGTAGATAGAAAAATATATCCTAGAAGAGCGCAAACCAAATATTTATCAGTTATATATAATATACAAAAATTATATGATTCTTGTTAAAAGCAAATATATTTTAACCTTGAAGCGTGCAAACTAGAAGGCCTTCCTCTCGTCCGGAGCCTCAGAGTAGTTAATCCAAGCACCACCATAATTATGCCTCAGCATATGGCCTAGACGTCTCTGTACCTTTGGGGGACGATATCTATACAAACATATTATATTCATGAAAAAAGTTAAATTATGATAAAAACAGAAAGAAAAAAATTATAAACCAAAACACCTACTTTGTACCGTCGGCCCAGATCTCCGTCCTCCTCTCCTCCGGAGGTACGCACGCATCATCTACATGATGTTGGTCGACCGTCGGCGCCGCCGCCTCGGCCGTCGCCGTAGCCTCCGCCATCTGCTCATCCGTCTCCATCATCGTATCAGCAGTAGGAACGCTAGACGGGCGATCACTCTCAACAAGCCTGGAACTACTCGTCCCAGGAGATATGCCACGTGACGTCGTCCCACCAGGCCTACCTACTGTCCGATATGGAGGAGTAATCGGCGACGAGGATCCAGAGCCGGTACCAGAATGAGGTACCGAAGGAAAACTCCGTCCTCTAGCAGTACCTGTAGGAAGTACCGGAGGAGAGTGACCTCGTTGTCCCCTTCGGTACGCTCCGCGACAACCTGCCATACCTGATAACAGCATATGATAATACAACAAATAATAGAGACTAGAAATATGAAAGTACAACAAATAATAGAGACTAGAAATATGAAAGTACAATAAATAATAGAGACTAGAAATATAAAAGTACAACAAAGACAAGATAATAACCAAGACAACATATGATGATACATTCTACAATAAACATCTAAGTCCAGATAATGTATTCTAGAAGAAACATCTAAGTTCAGATAAGTATATCTCTCTCAATCATCTTCAGAATAATCATCTTGTTCGTCTTCCTCGACCTCATCTTCCTCTTTCTCCTCATCTTCACTCTCATCTTCGCCTTCGTCGGCTTCGTCTTCCTCTTCGGATAATTCTACATCTTCTACATTATGTGTCGTGTAATGCGTAACTTCCGTGGAGTCCACATCGACAATATTGGTTACAAGAGGTAGCTCGTCCTCCTGGTAAGCTTTTTCATCAACATCAAAAGTATCTCTGGCTTTAGTCTTGCATACTGCCCACCAGTCAGACTTCGTTGCTCCCCGTCTCGGATAAGCTGTGAAGTACACGAGCTGAGCCTGAGTTGCTAGGACAAACGGTTCGTAGCCTTGACATCTACGCTTGTAGTTTATATCCAGAAGACCATGCTTGTCAATTTTCCAACCTTGATTTTCAATCGGATCGAACCATTCACACTTGAACAACACGATCTTTGTAGGTTCTCTGCCATTATTATATGACAACTCCACAATCTCTCACAAGATGCCAAAAAAATCATTTCCTGGATCGACGTCTTTGTAGTTCGAAGACTTGATACACAAACAACTGTTTTTCGTGGAATCAAGATCCAGGAAGCTGTCTCTGATCGGAGCATTTGTCGACTTGAACCGAAAGTCATTGACATAGTAACTTGGCCATATTTTAACAAAAGTAATTGGTCCCTTGGCAAGAGTTTTAATTAATTCAATCTCGGGTGAAATTAGATGATCGACCTGAATATCAAAGAAGCGATAATAAGTTATTTATTACGCAGTTGCATTAGAAGAGGCCAGTAATTACCGAGCTACTTACATATTCGCTCAACCAAGAAGGAAAATGACGTCTCATTTCTTGTTCTAATGCTTCGTCTGTTAGGTAGGGTCTAACCAGCCTCAACTCATCATTATATGTGCTGGAAAACAACGAAGCAACCGCCGATTAGTACAATAATATTAGCTTATACTATTACATTGAGATGACGTAAACTCATCATCCTGAGTTACTTACCCCTCTAGCTTCTCCACTTCATCCTCGTCGCAATTGAGTAATACATACAACTGAGCAGCCCTTAGCTCTTCGTCATTCAAATATCTCTTCTTCATTTTCCCCGAAGGCTTTCCGGACGCATTGAATACTTTCAGTATTCCATCATTAAATTCTTGATATCCGTCGTCGTTTCTCGGAGCCCTCGTTCTATTCGTAGCAACATGTGGTTTAAAATAGGAGGAGCAAAAATTTGTAATCTCCTCGAGAATATAGGCTTCACAAATAGAACCCTCGACCCGAGTCTTATTTTTTACCTTTCTTTTTAGGTGATTCAAATGTCGCTCGAACGGGTACATCCATCGATATACGACGGGTCCACCAACACGTGCCTCGTAGAAAAGATGAATCGGCAAATGCTCCATAGAGTCAAAAAATCCAGGAGGGAACACCCTCTCTAGCTTGCACAGTGTAACCGCAATGTCCTTCTCTTGCTTTTCTAGACGTTCAACGAGCAATTTCTTAGAACAAAGGTCCCTGAAGAATATGCTAAGCTCCGTCAATGGATCCCAAACTGCCTGCGGTAAGAATTCCCGAAATGCAATCGGAATTAACCGCTCCATGAATACGTGACAATCATGGCTCTTCATACCTATCAGTTTGTTCTCCTTGAGGTCGACGTATCTTCTCAAGTTCGAAACATACCCATCTGAAAATTTTAGACCTTGAATCCACCTACAAAGCCTCACTTTATCCTCCTTCTCCAGTGAGAAAATTGTCTTAGGCTGCTTCAACTTCCCATTCCCGTCCTCTATCAAATGCAATGCAGGACGCCTACATATTTTTTCCAAGTCCAATCTAGCCTTTGGATTGTCTTTCGTCTTCCCCTTTACGTCCATTACAGTATTAATTATATTGTCAAACACATTCTTCTCGATATGCATGACATCAAGATTATGTCTAACCAGATTGGTGCTCCAATATGGAAGATCCCAGAATATACTCCCCTTCGTCCAGTTATGAGTGCGACCAAATCTGTCACACTTGTAGCCCGTAGCAGGCTGCTTAATAGCTCTTGGTAAATCTTTTACCTCTTCCCATATCGTGTATCTGGTCCACCTTGGCGGGGGATTAGCCTTCTCTACAACGCCAGCACGAAAAGCATTCTTGTTTCTCCGGTACGGATGATCCTTCGGCAGGAATTGTCGATGACAATCGAAGAAGCACGGTTTGCCTCCGTGTTTCAAACGGAAAGCCTTAGTGCTGTCCATGCAATACGGACATGAAAGACGACCATGCGTGCTCCATCCAGATAACATTCCATAGGCCGGAAAGTCGTTGATGGTCCACATAAGTGCTGCCCGCATCCAAAAATTTTATTTTCTAGATACATCGTACGTGTTGGAACCTACTTCCCACAGCTGATTCAACTCATCAATCAACGGCTGTAAATACACATCGATGTTCCTTTTCGGATTGTTCGGACCTGGGATAATAACGATGAGAAACATATACGGAGTCTTCATGCACATCCAAGGCGGTAGATTGTACGGGATGACGATCACAGGCCAACACGAATACTGGGATCCCGAAAGTCCGAATGGGGTAAAACCGTTGGAGCAGAGACCCAATCTGACATTACGTGGATCAGAAACAAAATCTGGATACTCTCGATCAAAGTGCTTCCATGCTTCTCCATCAGATGGGTGATCCAACACACCTTCGGTATGTTCTCGCTTATGCCAACTCATGTTTTCTGCAGTTTCCTTCACCATAAACAACCGCTGCAACCGTGGCGTCAACGGCAAGTAGTGCATCGAAGAGGTAGGCTTTCTGGCACCGACAGACTTTCCTCTACCACATGCCTTGTAGCGATCGACACCATAAAATCTGCAGGCGTCTTCATCCTTGTCGTCTTTGTAGTACAACATGCACCCGTTGCGACACTCATCGATTTTTTCGTATCCCATCCAGAGCGATCTAACCATCCTCTTAGACCGGTAGAAGTCTTTAGGTAACTTTGCACCCTTAGGCAATATTTCTATAAGCAACTCCATAAGACGGTTGTAGCAATCTTGCGACATGTTAAAATCATACTTGATGCTCAACAATCTTGTAACCACCTCCAACGGTGAATGATCCTCACAACCAGGATATAATGGAGTCCTTACATTCTCCAGCAACTCCATGAACTGTACAGCATCGGGGTTCGGTGCCTCCTCAGGTGCATCATGATCATCCGGATCGAAACTAGGCCCGGCCGCGTCGAAAACCATGTTCACCAACCCATCGTCGTAAGGAGAATTATTGTGGACATCCACATAAGGCTCGTACTCCGATGCTAAAGACACAAGTTCTCCGTGCTCGCTCCACTGATAGTAATTCGGCGTGAAACCCTTCGAGTATAAATGATACGTGACATCCACTTCTGGATGATATTTCAAGTTGCGACATCTCACACACGGACACTTAATTTTGGTACCGTCCATGTACTGAGGGAACGCCTTGGCAAACTGCAGAAACTGGTGTACATCCTCTATGAATTCATCCCGCACACCGCACATGTCATCAGGATGACGGTTGTACATCCAAGTACGATTCCGCAGATAGTAATTCAGCTCCATAATTCTGTAAGATAGATACATCAAGGTAGTGAATGATATGCAATTGTCTGTTCATGCGGTCTACACTTTTCGCAGTATATGTACACATGACATTTTATGTTAAATGGTCAGCGATTATCTGTCATCTTCTTTTCACATTGCTAACTTTTCTTTTGCGTGTTTGTGCGTGCGGTGGTCAGAGATTATCGCGGCGGTATATCACCCGTGTCTACAATATTTCATATAGGCTGAGTTGTAGAAGTAAAGTTTTAGGATATTAGTCTATATATTATGTATAGTCCAACCGAGCCAACTCTAAGCTAAACTAGTCCAACTTGGTCAAACTAGCCATTTCTAAGTTGTATAAGTCAAGTTTTAGGATATTAGTCTATATATACTAGTATAAACTCTCCCTCCTCACCTGGTACTAGTTAACCCTCCCCCTTTCTTCTATTAGACACACACATACATATACATGATGTATACAACCACACCATAGTTTCCAGGTTCTTTTAACCTAACTTGCCAGTTGGTACTAACCTCAATAGAACAAACACTCTCAAAGCTCAAAATACTAACACATGCTCACGCCTTACTCTTGTGACACTCCCTTTCAAACACAAATACACACCTATATGTTCCCTTACACATGTTGCCATGTTACCTATAAAAATAGGAAACCCTTGTTGTCTAAAATAAGACACAATTGTACAAAGAGAACCATACTGTAGAACTCACACTTTAAGACAATAGATGAAGGAAGACTTGTATGGAGGATCGATAGGGTTGAGCAATGTCATTTTATTCTACAAAGAGAACCATACTGTAGAACTCATACTGTAGAACTCACACTTTAACACAATTCTACAAAGAGTTGTCATAGGGTGTTGAGCGATGTCATTTTATTCTTTTCTTCTTCTTCTTTTTGGGATTTTCGAGTATTGGATCTTGAGACATATATAGCTAGAACTTACGAAGAATGGAGTACCATACTTCAACAAATAGATGTTGACTAATTGGTTCATATACTTGTTGTCTAAAATAAGTGTAGGAATGTTGCTTCAAACACTATATCGAAACCCAAACCCAATATGCAAATCCAAATTAATACGAAAATACACAAGTGTATGTAGGGGATTAAGTGTACATTGGTGAAATACATATATATGCATGCTTGGGGGTGTCCACGTGTCCAACAAATGGACACAAAGTGTCCAAAACCTCACGAACACACTGTATCAGTGAACACATGGTCGTAACGTGTCTCCGTGTCCATTTTGGACACGAAAAACACCTCAATTAGGGTTAGGGTTTACCTTCAGTCTCCTCACGGTAGTGGAAGAGGAGGAGGAGGACAAGTTCGGTGGTGGATGAGGAGGGGATTAAGTGTACAGAGGTAAAATACATATATATGCATGCTTGCGGGTGTCCACGTGTCCAATAAATGGATACAAAGTGTCCAAAACCTCACGAACATACTGTATCAGTGAACACATGGTCGTAATGTGTCTCCGTGTCCCTTTTGGACACGAAAAAGACCTCAATTAGGGTTAGGGTTTACCTTCAGTCTCCTCGCGGTGGTGGAGGAGGAGGATCTCGCGGTGGAGGAAGAGAAGGGGCTCGCGGTGGAGGAGGAGGAGGAGAAGGGGCTCGCCGGAGGGAGGAGAAGGAGCTCGCGGTGGAGGAGGAGGATGAGCGGCGTCGGAGGGAAGGGGGTCGGGCTGTCGTCGAGGTCGGGGGAAGAGGGGCGGGAACAAAAAATTTGGGGAGAGGGAGAAATGAAAAATAGAACCGAGAAAACCCTATTTAGCAGAAATTAGCGACGCCCGAAATACGTCGCAAAGCGTCGGTATTGGTTTAATATTCGGCGATGTTATAACCTTTACGACGCTAAACGTCGCTGAACTGATAAAACTAGTGACGTTTTCCAACAAATCAACGACGTTGGTTTTTATTAGACTATAGGTAGTCGCAATATGTCGCTGTATGTCGCTACCAGCGACGTATTGTGACGCTTAAATTTGGCGTCGCTAAAACCAAAAATATTGGCGACGTTTTAAGTTGGCGTCGCTAATTACGTCGCTGATATGACTTATTTTGGTAGTGCTACAACTATATCATTATTAACCAACAAGGATCCCTTAATCTTATCATGTTCAGATGTACTAAATGCAAAATTTCAAATGATATGGCTATTTTGACCTTTTTTTATGGCATTTGAGTGTCATTCTTCTTCTTAGCTTTTTGATATGCTTCTAAATTTTTTGCCTCTAGTTTCAAGAACTACATGGATTTCCAAAAAATTTATGTCTCTAAGTAACATTGTGGCAATTGTCAAATATTTAGGTTTTGAATTCATGGATCCTCCCTTATCAACACATGCGACTGAGGAATCTGATGTGAAGTCGTCATTCCGTAAACCCTCACAAGAAGCAGGTAATAGGATCAGACTCGTCTACATCAGAAGATATATATCTTGTGCGTTCCAATTTCTCTGCTTTACATATTGGTTATCCATACATTATTTTGAAATTTATATGTATATGCTTTGCGATGATACAATTGTAGCTAAGAGTGCCATCATGTAGTTTGGATTTAAAGGCATAGACAGGGACATAGATATACGACTGGATCATTATATCTAATAAATAAATAAGTAAAAGCATGTCCCACACACATGTACACACACACATAAACACACACATAACTAATTTTTTCTTCAGTAACTTAGTAACTATGTGCAGGATTGTCCGAACTTATACTGCATTTCTGGTTTGAGGTAGTTTATCGCATTTAAGGAAGCTGCTGCTGCCACACTTCCAAAAATTTCATGTTATTTTGTGACATTTCTGTACTGTATATCATGGGTTTCTATTATTCGGAGAAGGAGATAGGTGAAGCTATTTTTGAACTTCAATAGCAAATGCTTCCTTTTTCTTGGTTTGCCTAACAACCAGTGAAGAGAGAAAAATGAGTTTTGAAACCAAAAACTGTCCATGTTCATTTATATAGGATTCACAGAAGTCAGACTGTTGATAGAATTACTCCAGGTCTGGGATAGAATTGTTCTAGGTCTTCATTCCTTCTCCTTACTTCCTCACACTAGTTATGGGACATAGTTGCATATAATTGCTCCAGGTCATAGCATATGCAGGTATTTGCTCCAAATGGAAAGGAAATATCATGGAATCAATTTCCTTTCCTTTCCTTTCCGCGAACCAAACGAGGCCTAATGGTATTCACTGATGTAGCTTTCGATGGGAGGTTCAGTTTTGCACCCCTCCAATGAAATATTAGCAAAGTATAGAAACAAGATAGTAGAAGAACAATAAAAACAATAGGGGGAGGATGGATATATTTAAGTGCAAGTGAAGTTTGTCTTTAAATTAGTGGGAAATGAAAATTGTCCTGATATGTGTGCCACCATAGGGTATATATACTCGATGACCAGAGGAAGTTATATAATCTAGCTGATGTGGGACTATATGCACAATAGTTAAAAACTCACAAAGCTGGAAGGCCACAAGAAGAAAACAGAATGCTTCAATTATAGGGTACAAAGGAAAATTCATATCAAGCAGTAGTTGTGTGAAGAAATTTGCTCTCTCAAGGGCATAAACCATTTAGATCAGCTTTTATTTCGTAGGATGAAATTTCACCTCTGATTTAACTTCAAGAAATAAGGAGCAGTGACTTTAACAAAAGCATCTGCTAGTCACACACTAGGCACAGATTTCCAGTAATATTGGATGAGAATATCTTGTTACTTGTGTATCTCTTTAAAGGCATCATTTAGTTCATAGATGGAAAACAATAATACTTTTGCTGAAAGCATTATTTTTTGGAAAATATAGTATTCATCTTGGGGTAATTGTAATTTACACTGATTTATATCTTGGTGTATGGTTTATTTAGGTTTTTGTTTTGCAAGATCAACTGGAAGCGGAAGATTATGCATTAGAGAGGCTGAAGGATGAGCTTAGAAGGAATGAGTTCTAATACTCCAATGTGATTAAAAAGTTATTCCTTCTTTACACTCATGTCAATTTATGAAAATGTTGTTCTTACAACATACATGGTAATACCCTATTTTCAGTTTCAGGATTTGGAGATCTTTCTCATGGCATGCATTCAGGTTGCTGCTCCCAGATTTCTTCTGCTTCATCCCGGTAAGTTAATTAGACTTCATACTCTACAAAAGGTTTGTGGTAAAATAAAAATGTTCAACGTCAAAATTTTGGAAAAAGCCGACCTAGAATCTTGGGAGATTCTACGTTTGGCTTATTATTTCAACTAGGTGCTCCTTGATGGTGATTTTGTAACATAGATTCTATTATTTTCTTTTGCCTGGGCAATTTTGTACCTTGTGGAATGAAAGTTTCCTTGTCAGTTTTTCTATTTTTTCTTGATGTCCAAATGGTTCAAACCTTGTGCAACCTATTTTCTAGCTAATTCAGATTTGAAGCACTTAGTTGCTGAAAATAAGGACATATTTTGGACTCCAATTATATTCTCTAGTCTAAGTCTAAGACATATGTGAATGCTCAATATTAAAATTTGGTATATGACACTTCTAACCAAAATGCAGAAGTACAACAATTACTATTTCCCTTGCTCCTATTTTGCTTTTTCTCCTATGGAGTATAGATATTAAGCTATATATACATTTGATTTGCCTAACAGGCCATACAAACGAAAAAAATGGCAGTAATTCGGGAGTAGATGGCAGTTCAGAAAGCCAAAGAAACAGAACTGAATAAAATAATTCATATAACAGGTTTGCTTGCTTGAATTTTGGTTTAATTGTTCATATATGACCCCGGGAATATTCACTTATATACCTGGTATGGCAAGACAAGTCCTTTCCTATGGCTTTATACTATCTTGCTTGGAATCACCAAATATGGTCTAACTGGTGATATACGATTGATTGTATGGTCCGTAGGCTGATATTGGTATATGTTATATTTTCTATAAAATGAACTTTCCATATTTGAACATGGAACTTAGATGTTGTCCGATGGGTTATATCACCCAGAAACTTTGCCCATTCTGCAATTGTTATGAGTTTGATATACTCTCTGTTTCTAGCAAGAGAGAACACTTGAATATGATAACTCTTTTAAAAGTCAAGTTTGCTTGCTGAAATTACTTAGTAGTTTACTATGTATCAACTTAGAATTTATGAAGGATGTGATACTGGATGTCAAATAGATGTCCAAATAGAAGGTTGTAGGGTTTCATCTGATTGCATGACTCTGCTGCTTTATCTTCTCTCTATGTGGAACGTAGTCTCTTCTTGGATTTATGTTGTTTGTTTTATGTTTTTTGAGTTTGCTGATGCAACTATAATTAGTCCAAGGAAGCACGACACTTTTTTTGGTGCAGGAGGCAAGAAATAACTTGATGACCTGATACAAGTGAGACTCCATTCTAAATAGGGTCTACTTTCGAAGATGGGGGGTCTCCGTATTTACTTACTAGTTTATGCGATTTCAGTTTGCATCCATGCAGGTGAACGGAGTAATGTCTTTCAAAGCTAAATATCTTTATATCAACGTTTGAGAAGCGGTGGTTAATTACTAATCTTCTGTAGGTGGATAGTGTTAGCAACAATGATGAAGTCTCAAATATTATGAACAATAAAGCTCTTTTCGGAGGAAGCACACCCTTGACAAGAAAGCTACATCCAATTGACTTGTTGCAAACTGGAGGCGGAAAAACTTTTGGGCTTTAGATCATATGTTTATTCAAAGGTAATAAACCTCCACCTCACCATGTTTACCACAAGAAACCCACCAATTTTCTTTTATAAATAGAGAATCAAAACTTACTTTATTCAATTATTTTTTTGGCTATGCTAAAATTCCAACATATATCATGATCCATACTTGCTTTATTTGAATTAGTGTTTACAGACTACTAACTTTAGTAAGATCAAATTGTTGATTTGCTTCTTATTGCTAGATTCTTTTCATGTCGACAGTTTTGGTGGTGTTGATGAAGCCAAAGGAAGCTACATGCTAACAGTTTTGAGGGTCCCCTGAAAATGGAAACATTAAGATGTATATATAATGTATTTGGATATATTTTTGAAAAAATGTAATTAAGATGGTGATATTATGTACATTTGGAATATGATATTTTTTAATTCAATAAGAATGTCTCAAATGTTTGTTAAATTTAATAATTTATGTTGTCTGGTTCGAAATAAATGTTCTAGAATCGGTCAATATTGATCCTTGTTGTTTATAATGTTTTGACAGGTGATATATATGTGTGTGTGTGAATTACATCTACAAAAGTTTGAAAAAAGCGTTAATATATATTTTATATTTATAATGCTTTAAAAATAAGTGTTATATATATGAAACATATTTATAACACTTTCGAAACTAAATGTTACATATAGTTGTATTATTTATAACGTTTTCAGGAAAAAAAATGTTATATATGAAGAGACCATTTATAACAGTTTTAGAAAACATTTATAACACTAGTTTTTATAACGCCTGCGGGCTTAGAAAAAAGCGTTATAAAATATTATTTATGATGGTTTTAGCCGTTATAAAAAGGTATTTTTGTTGTAGTATAAAACAATGACTTGTTTTAATCTGTCACTGTTGTACCCTCAAAAAAGTCATCTTTCGTAAATATAGATAACGCGTATAAGTCATCGTTTGTAAACAATGATGACGTATGTAAGCCATCTTTCATAAATAATAATGACGTGTGTTGAGCTGTCATTGTTCGTCCACGATAAAAGTCAACTTTTATAAATAACGATGACATTTAAAAGTCATCTTTTATATAAAAAAAAAAAGATGACATGTTTAAGTTGTCATTGTTGTCTCACGATAAAAGTCATTTTTTGTATATAAAGATGACATATAAAAGTCATCTTTTATAAATAAAAATGACGCACACAAGTCATCTTTCATTCATAAAGATGACGTGCGTCGAGATGTCGTGGTTTTCTCATGATAAAGATGATGGTAACGTAGATGACGGCCAAACAAATGTCATCAATTACCATTTTTGGCCGTCATTGTTAACCATTTTTGTAGTAATGTATGATGAGCCATAAGATGAGGCTTCATTATCTCAAGCTCAAAAAGAGTCATTTAAAGCTTCAAGAAAGAGGGACAAGAAAGCTCTCTTCCTCATCTACCAAGCCGTGGATGATGATGCATTCGAGTTGATTTCAAGTGCAACAACCTCCAAAGAAGTATGAAAAAAAACTTCAAATTTCTTGCAAAGTATAGGAGAAGGTGATGAAGGTACGCCTCCAAACTTTAAGAGGTGAATTTGAAGCTTTACATATGAAAGAGTCTGGAACTATTTCGGACTACTTTGCTAGAGTTTTAGCCATTGTTAATCAATTGAAAAGAAATGGTGAAAGCATGACCAACACTCGAGTGATGGAAAAAATTCTTCGCTTTTTGCTTCCATAATTTGAGCATATCGTAGTAACTATTGAAGAAACTAAAGGCTACTTGGAGACCATGACTATTGAGCAACTTAAGGGCTCACTACAAGCCTATGAAGAAAGAAAAAAGAAAAAGAAAAAGCAAGAGACATTGGAGCAAGTCCTTCAAACAAAGCTCACTTTAAAGGAGAAAGAAGAAAGCTTCACCGATCAAAGAAGTCGAAGAGGTTGTGGTCGAGATCGTTGAAGAGAGGAAAGAACTCATTACAAGACATTCATCAATGGAGAAAGAGGCAAAAACTATCCTACAAGAGGACATGGAAGAGGAAGCTTCACAAGAAGAGATGGAAGCCAAAGGTATGATAAATCTCAAATTGAATGCTATAATTGTCATAAGCTTGGACATTATGCATCGGAATGCAGAAACACAACTAGACATTTTGAGTATAAAGATCAATATGTTGAAGAAAAAAAGCAAGAGAACTCAACTCTATTATTTGCACACAAAGAAGAAGAAGAAGAAGAAAAAGAAGAAGAAGATATAAACAGTACATGATATCTTCACATGAAGGAAAACAACCATATCTGTGGAAGCACAAACATCTTTATGGATCTTGATGAGTTCTTTGATAATTATATATCACTTTTGAAGAAGATCTAGAAACACCGGTGAAAGGGAAGAAGAAATTATTGAAGAAATTGATGCAAGTGGAGACATTATGTTCAATGAAAGAAGCTCGCAACAACCGGATGTCCAAGAATCAAGTTATGACTTGGTTCCTCTCATGGAAGAAGAGAATAAAGTGCAAGCACGTGAAGAAGTGTAAGGTCTATATTATTCCGCTCGTGACGTCAATATTGTCTCGAGAAGATTCTCCACCTTTATCCTTGGATGAGAGAAGTGCTCCAAACTTGAAAAGTTTGCAAGAGGAGATTGAGGTAATCAATAATCAAAACAATCTAACATTTTTTTTGTCGATTTTGAGCCAATAGGTTTCGAAGAAGCGACACCAAGAAATGGAAAGATGCCATGGATGAAAAAAAAAATCAAGGATATCATGAAGGACGACACTTGGGAGCTAGAGAGACTAAAGCGGCAAAATAAAATTGAAATAAAAAGTATCTACAAGTCAAAGAACAATGTTCAAGATGAAGTCAAGAGGTACAAGCATAGACTACTTGCAAAAGGCTACAATCAAAGATTGAGCATCGACAATGATGAAAAACAAGTTTGTCTACCCAAAGTTGTGCATCGGAAGAAAGGAAGTGCAAAAGAAGTATGTCAAAATGCAAAAGTAAGCTACCGATATCTTTAGCAAGAAAATCGAGGAAGAAGCACTATTCAAGGCAAGAAGTTCGCTTGGAGTCGCAAAATCAAGTTTAAGGGGGAGTGTTGAAAAATTAACTTGATTTTATGATTTTTATGTTTTGAGCCCAACAAATCTAATTCTTCCACTACCATTGGGCTTTTGGCCATTAGGTCCATTTTTAGTTTTGAGTTTAGTTCATGTTCTAAGAAGTTCTTTACCTAGAATGTTCATGAAAAATATCTATGTTGTAGAGAGATCCTAATATTAATCGTAAAAGAGTCTAGAAATATTTCATACTATATTTAACTAGTCTACATGTACGTGCTTTGCACGTATTTTAATTAAAATATCATAAGATCAGATGTCGTATTTTCGTCTTTTCCAGTTTATTATTCATGTTTGTGTGTTTTCTTTTTACAATGCCAAGAGATCCGAAGTACAAATTTTTTTTTTAATTTTCTATTGAGAATAATAATTTTTGAAAAATGGTAAGGATATAAAATTTTTACCATTGGAATATGAAAAGTTGTATGGAAAAAAGAAACTTGCATGCAAATTAACTTTATTGCTTTGACTCTTAAACATAAATGACATGCAAGTTGATATAATAACATTATGTTTATAAAATACTAAATGGTATTTTAGGAATTCAAAAGTTTTACCACCAAGTTTTTCTATTATATAGTAGAATAGATAAGTGTGTAGACTCTTCCAAGAGCCTATAAAAAGGGGTGCTCTCCCCTCATTTTGTACACAACAAAAAATAAAAGCTTAGTACTATTATAAAATTTCTTTCTTCCATTCTTCTCTTCCACTAAATCTTCTCTCTATAATTTTCTCCAACTCCAAATTTGTTCCTCCTAGCTAGTTAGTTCACCACAATTACAACATTTATATTCATTGTTGACTTCCAAATATGTTATCAATTTGAAGACATGTGGAAATCCAAACTCTATTAAAACCGAACTCAACTGGCTCTTATGGTAAGTGATGAGAGGTATCAGTACTTCCTTGGCTAGGCGGACGGCCTCGAAAACGAACCGCAGAGGAGACGGGTGTGTGTTTGAAAATTGTGGGCAGTGGATCCAAATGACATGTTATAACGCATGTGTGCAAAGTCCCGTACGTTACGCGGGCATCGGAAAAAAAAATCAAATATTATATGAGACGCTATTACTAATAACCCACAATAAGTGCATAGATCTGAGATAATACTCCTGTTAAGTTCCTTTTTTTTGGTTTGTTTGGGTAGCTACAAATGATGTGTCATGTCAGAGAGAATATATTGAACTAAATAACCTAATTCATAGGTTTTGTTGGACTATGCCATGTAACTGTGGTTCTGCCAAAAATTCTGACCACATTTTATGTTAGATATATTGTGGTAGATTTTAACATTGAATGCAAATTGGAGGAACAAACGGAAATAGGTGAGGAGTCAGGGATCCTATTTATTCAGGGGTGGTGTAGAGGAGTAAATGTGGGGCATCATGAATATGATGGTAAAGAGAAGACAGAAAGGAGGAATAATCTGCTGGATAGAAATATAATTTTATTTTATTTTTTGGTTGTCTATTTTTTAATGGTGCTTAGAGGCGTGCCTCCAAGTGGGGTCGAATCCGCACCACTGTATCGAGGTGTTCCATCGTTTCCAACGGACTACGGTCTTCTGTTGGATCGGACACACCCTCCCCCGATACGATGGTGCAGGGGGCGGTGCTTTGACGGAGCTCCCAATCCGACCCCATATATATATATATATATATATATATATATATATATATATATATATATATTTTGGAACCAGGTAAATTGTTTCTGGAATCGCTCCCTCTGGGATTCGAACTCCTGACCACTCGGGCCGCATGCATCTCTCTTAACCACTAGGCTAGAGGTCATTTGCTATATATATATATATATATATATATATATATATATATATATATATATATATATATATATATATATATATATAGAGAGAGAGAGAGAGAGAGAGAGAGAGAGGGAGGGGGGGCTTGAAAATGGTTCAAGATGAACCATCGCAGTATTTTTTTTGGATATTTTAATAGATGCTTCCATTTAAAATATAGAAATTAATATATATCTCCATTATTTTTAAAAACTAAAAGAATACTCTCATTCATTGTATGGAATAGTTAAATAACTAAGATATACTCCCACTATTTTAACCATGTCTCTTAGGCCATCTCCAATGGGGATTTCTGTTTCTCCTATTTCTATGGTAGAAATTCATATTAGAAAAAACTTCTTCCAATGAGCGTTTCTATCTCTATTTTTATTCTAGGTGGCATTGATGTATGATGGATAATTTTTATGAGAGTTTCTATATATAGAAATCCTCATAGAAATTCTCTCTCTCATAGCAATTATTATTGAGTCCCACACTATTAAATTTATCCTTTTATTTTGTGACATCTATAATAGAAATGAAAAACCATTGGCCAATATTTTTTTGTTGTGGGTAATTTTTATGTAGAAATTCCAACAACTAGGATAGAAGTTTTCTTAAAGTTTAATGCCAAGTATGATAGAAACAATTTTAGGAATCATGGTAGAGGAATTTTTTTTCTTCAAGGAGAGAGAGAAAATCCCCATGGAAGATGGACT
Source organism: Iris pallida (assembly GCA_029216955.1). NCBI lineage: Eukaryota > Viridiplantae > Streptophyta > Magnoliopsida > Asparagales > Iridaceae > Iris > Iris pallida. The sequence continues at coordinate 8,739,147 of JANAVB010035820.1, read as the reverse complement.
AACATTCATTTTGTTCTCCCTCCTTCTTGTGATGCCTTTAGGTGTGGTGAAAGTAAATTAGAAAAATGGAAGTGATGATTGATTCCTTTGTCTTCATTGAATGTTCCCCCACATAAGAAGAACAATCCCATCCCCACCTCTACCCCTCATTACTTGCTCTCCTTTTCTAGCTTTTTGCCTCCTGCTAAATTTATTATACACACAGTACCCTTTACCCCCTCTCTCTCTCTCTCTCTCTCTCTCTCTCTCTCTCAACCTCTTGTTTCTTGTCTATAAATATCATCCATGATCCACCCTCTTCCTCCACAGTTTGCTCAGAAGGAAGCAAGAAAGTAATGTCATGTTGGTTTTTTCAAAGGGTTTCTTACATAGGTTATTGGCATTCTGTCCACCTCCACCATGAGATCTCAAGTCTAAGAATGGAGGTGGGCAACCTGCCAACAGACCTCTGTTGGTTTCTCTTTGCAAAACCCATGTCATGAAACCCTTTTTGGTCTTCATAACTTGAGTTTTCAGCATCTTCATTAGTACGTACTTATGTGATTTGTGAGTCTATTTTTGTTTACCCACCAAAATTCGGATTGATGTTCACCCTTCTATTCGAGAACTGTCACGTGTTAAATTAGTAATCAAAACTAGTGTGAATGTAATTCACAAAATTATCCTAAAATAGTTTTAGGTTGGATAAAAGTGATGTGTGACAATTAGAGCGCTGAAAGTTACTTTTCAGAAAGGATGTAAAAGCACCATAAGCTAGGCAACGCCACATGCCCGTGATCAATGATAACCAACAAAGCACTTGTGTGTTCTCTTTCTTCTTCATTTAGTTTGCTCTCATCATGATCACATTTCTATATGTTTGACTGAGTGATGCAGCTGGGTTATTATTGTGATAGCTTTTTGTTGCTTAATTGTTTCCACATGCAGATCTGTTGATGATGAATGAGTGTATGGTGGTGGAAGATGATCAAAATCACAAGAAGAAGGTCATGGATTCTCCATTCTCTTCCTATATTTTGAATCTTAATTTTTTATTTTGAATCTTAATTTTTGTTTTTTCTAATTTGTTTCCAAACCCTTCTTGAGTACAATAAACAGCAAATCGAGAAGAAGAAAAAAAAAGTGAGAGGTATCTGATAATTTTTCTAGACAAAAGATTGAAACAAGTCAAAATCTTCTGCAACCCTGCTAATTAGGGTTTCTTGGAGACTTAAATTGTAGTAATTAATGTGCCCGTTCAATGTTTTGCAATGTCTTCACAGCAATGATGTAGTTAAGTGTAGAAAAATCAAGGAAGAAACAGATGATCAACATAGTAAATAAATGCATGAATCTTTCTAGTATATGTGTCAAAGTAGGCATGCTAATTTTCAGTTTTTGGTTACCATCATGTATCTGCAGTTTTTTCAGAATATATCAGCTGCAGTCGACTGTCTCTTTTCAGAATCTCAGCTGCAGGTGTTATGGAGTGTGCATGCACTCTTTCTGAGAGATGTATGTGAATCAAGTGTTTGATGCCCTCTCTAGCTAGGAGATGAGTACCTCCTCTATGAAACTGACAATTAAGAGATCTATATATCTGAACAATCTACTGGAGATTGTCAAAGCTAACAGCTGGAGCTAATCATGACCACTGTTACGAGAAATTATTCTATGTGTCGGACTCACCATGTACCTTTCATATCAATCGTTAGATTCCATAGAGATATGTGCATGCACACATCCTCGTACAATCTAACGGTTGAGGTGGAAGGGTACACGATGAGTCCGGCACATAGAATAATTTCTCCACTGTTACAGCTTGTTGTAGTATTACTTATTATTTACTGCCATATTTACATTTGTATAATAAAATTCAAATATTTCTAAAATGATCTAGTAATAAATCTATTAAGTGTTGCAAGATGCTACAAATGTGAGCTTTCAAGACCTTTGATGATGCACTTCTTGTAGATTATGTGTTCATGGTACATGTCCTATTGATCTTATATGTGTGTTCATTGGAGAGTTGAAAGGAATATTCAAAAGAGTTAATTAGTTGTACCCCTATGGTTTGTATGCATTTTGGTAACTGTTTCTGTTGTTTTAAAAATAAAGAACATCCTCTCTGGTTTATAGAGTTAATTAGTTGCACTTCCCTGATGCATATAAGAAAATGAGTGAAAAATTAAGTAGCCATGAGGGTGTTCTTTGTTTTTAAAATAACGAAAAAAATACGTACAAACCATATGAGACTATTTATAAAAATAACCCTATTCAAAATAACATTTGCTAATTTTGGCATACTCCTTTTTTTTTGGACCAAAGACACCCGGATGTAAAGTGTCAACCCAAATCAAGTACTTTATATTTCTCCAAAGTCGCAGTAGTCCTAAATTGTGAATGAGTGATCAGCAAAGAACACGGATCTCTCCTCGTATAAGGACCAAGTTCCATTTTTTCGCTGTACATGATGATAGTAATTTACCAGTTGATCATGATCTCGTAATATCTTCAACTCAGACGTTCATCTCCACATTCCTCTTCCTGCTGGACTCCAACCTTGTTGGAGGTTAATTTGTTTGGCCAATTCTCGTAAAGACGCTGCTACATGGACCACGCTTTTGGTCCACAATTTTGACCCGCAGTCCACGTGGCAGTCTCCCATTGGCAGGTCTACCGACGGTAGTCCCCATGCAAATAGGGGAGGACGAATGAGGTTCGGACACGTAGGCCCGCGGTCACGCCAGCCGGCAGAAACCGCAGGCCATTTATCATTTCCGTTCTTGTAATTTCCATTGCCAAGTACTCCCATACCTTGTCAACCCTAGCTTCATTGACAAGTCACAACAGGTTAGAGGCTTCTATATCCGAACCCGTGCAACATAGCTTGCGACATGTTGCAAGCTCTCTCTAGGTTCACTGAGACCCATGCATCTAATTTATGACTAGAAACTCTAATTAACATTCACCATGGGTTGCTGAAAAGACCTTGCAAACTCTCACTAGGGTTGGATCCACATGGGAACCGGCCAAAAGCCCCTCGAGATCTACTTCGTTAAATGGTTGGATTGTTTTGGATCCTTCCACGTATCTACTAAATCTCTTTGGCCTCTTTGGTTGGCGGAATCATGGGGTTGAAAAAGAAAATTCATTCATTTCCTATGTTTGAATGTCAAAGAAAAGTATGAGAAGAGGAAAATGATTCTCATACGGAAGAAAAAATTTAGATTAAAGTTCTCATGTTTGTTAAGAGTAACCACTAGAGCTAGGAAACAATTTTGTGAGAAAAAAAAAAAAATTGGTTTTCCTGGATCTGGTTCCCTGGCCATGACGATGCAAACAAACAGCTAAAATCCTTCCTATTTGGGTAGGAAATCACAAAACTTCAGTCTTTTTTCCTTTGGACACACACATTTTGATAATAATGAAAAATTATCTCCCACTTCTTTCACTTACAAGTTGGACAACATTCTTTTTCTTCCAGATAAATCTTCCACACAAATCAATGAACTTGGAAGAACATGTCAAGATCCCGTGGAACTCTCAATGGCTAAGTTTCATGGCTCCCATGCAGGGCCGTCCCTAGGGCAAGCCCAACAAGCCAGTGGGCTTGGACAACCCCCCGACCCTAGGGCAACCAACCGGTCCCAAAAAAAAAAAAAAAAATCATCCAGGAAAGGAAAGGAACGACTGAAGGAAAGGAAAGGAGGAAAGAAAAAGGAACTGGAAAGGAAAGGAAAGTAGCTTGAAAGGAAATGAAAGGAAAGAAAAAGAAAGGAAATGATAGGTGCTGGAGCTCAAATGAAGATTTGCTGGACTCGGAGGCAGGGCCGGCCCCAGGTAATATAGGCTATGCTTCTTCCATCGTCCATTTTGCAAATTTTTCATTATCCATGGACCATATTCTCTCTAGATTTCATTTCAGTTACAAATGAGTCATTCCATGTCATCTCTAGATTTTCTCTGATTAACAAATGAGTCGTGTAGTCAGAAAAGACAACAAAGTTGGCTTAAGTTATGATAATGGAGTTGGAAGAGCATCTCCCCAACACTTCGCAACCACTTTACTCCATTTTGCACATCCACATCTTTTTTTTTCTTTAAAAATGTTGTAGGCTTATAGCTAGCCCCATGCTCAGAATTTTCCAAAGATCAACTTTGTTTTGATAGTTACGTGTATATTTCATATTTTGGTTTAGTTCTAATTTCTAAACTCACTAATGACAAATTTTTAATCTAATGGGTTAGGGTTTCCGAGTCTTTTAGTGTGGATGAAAGCGAGTGCTTTTCCTTCATTTTTGGCTATATTCGGCTATCTGTTCTACTGTTATGTGACTATAGAGTTTATTGGGAGCATATTGGTTGAGTAATATTCATTGTCATCTAGGGTTTGAATCATTTGATTGGAGTTTGGTGATAAAAATACTATGAATTTTTAGGATTTTTTATGTTGACCTAAGTTCTAACCCTTATTTATGAACTTACGATGTGGTGGACCGGTGGTGGGTCTTTGAACACGGGCCACAACATGGTGTCGATTGAAACCTAATAAAATCTGATTTGTATTATTGTGTATATGTACCAATACCATGACAAAAAATGAAGATGATATGGATCGAGTGAGATTTCGACAACAAAATTCCGGAGCTTATGATAGAAGGGTCAAGCAACGTAAAGATGCAATTATAAAATCATTAGCGGGCTCAATTTCCAAGTTGTTTAATGCAAGAGCTTAAAATTCTCAACTTCTTAAGCTCTGAGGTATAAGGATCGAGTGAGATTTCCACTAAATTTTTCATTAGCGGGTCAAGCAATGTAAAGATACAATGAAGATGGTAAGGATCGAGTAAGATTGCCACTAAATGTTAAAGCATTCCTTATACTTTACATATTTGAATGTTATTATGGAAAGTTGAGGTGTAGAAAGTCTTAGTTCTATGTGGGTCTATATAGTACATACTCGATCTCTTCCCAGCCAAATCAACATATAAATCCTTTTTATTTGTGTTCTTATGTTATTTGGTACTACTGAACTAAACAGTCTTAGTTAAAGATCTAGTGAGTCCAACAATTAGATTATCTATCATCTTAACAAGGTAATAACCATATTTTTTTTATGTAGTGTCACTCCTTACAATAAGGGGCAACCAAAGTTTGTTCCGGCTGGCGTCAACCCATCATTGTGGGCCGGCCCTACTCCCATGGGTTCTCCAAGTCCGGTGACTTTTGCAGACAAGCATTTATGTTATCTAAAGCAGGAACATGGAAAAGAAAACTCGGAAAGCATTTGATACAAAGACAAGCTGAATGAGGTCAAGCCAACGTTAAAAAAAAAGAGACTCTCTCTAACAAGTCCAAGTTAACAAGTCAGTTCAAAAATCGATGTGAAATCAGATTTGGGTCAAATTAAGACTCGGTTCTCGGTTGAAGCTGAAGATAAAGTAATAAAGGAAAAGAATGAAATTACATAATTCAATTGCTGGAACAAAGTCCACTACCAAACGGAATGTGTTACGTTTCTGTTGTGAAAGTCATGGAACTTGAAAAATCTATAGAAGCCGTGAAACTTGGCCGTTGAATGTTCCTTCCAAGTTCATGGTATGTTGGGAAGATTTGAAGAAATCATGGGTCAAACTTTTAATTGAAAGAAGATAGGTTTTTTTAAAATTAAAATCTGTGTACACTCTAATTGAAGTTTTGTGACTTTAGAGTTTAGACCAAAACTGGAAAAGATTTCAGTTGCTAGTTTTTACTGATATGGCCAGAGCCAGATCCCAAAAACCGAAAACTGGTTGCTTGGTTCTTGTGGTCTGAGCTCTCTAGCCTAGTGGTATTGGAGTGGACACCCGGAGGGGCCAGCAAGGTTCGAGTCTCCCAATTGTGTGTGTGGGTGAAATTTCAAAGAAAACAAAATAAGAAGATTGAAAATTTTGGCCAAAGTTTGTCTAAGTTTCTTTCGTGTTACATGAACCAAACAGATTATGGAGTCCAGATCCTTGTTAGCAATCACCCGAATAAAATGCGTATTATACGCAAATTTTTCCGTATATTACATAAACGTATACTACTTACGTACTTTTGAAAAATTCGAATTTGTACGCGAATTTTAAGCCTGTGGCGTTTTAAACGCGTACCGTACGAATTTTTTAAAAATTCGGCCAAAAAAACATGACCGAGAAATCCAACGGTCTTAACTTTCTTGACTCTTGCTGCTATTAGATATTAAGACTGACACAATTCTCAAAATTATCAAAAGAAAAGAAGAAGTCTCACCGTAACAAAAAAAAGAAACCCAAGAGTCTTTGCACATGTTGCTTGCAACAATCAAAGAAAAATCTTTCGATTTTCCATCATCCAACCTCTTCTTATTCTCACACTGAACCCTTGTTTATGAAGGAGCAGAGGTGGGTGGGCCATATATATATGCCAAATTTTTAGTGTCGAATTTGTTCATATGAAATGTACTAAACACGAATTAAATCTAATCCGAATGTTTTTCATTTGACAAATTTTTGACCGAATTTTTGACCGTATTTTACTTATATTGTACCGATTTATACTCGTACTTTTGTCGTTCCGAATTTTTTCTGGTCGTCGAATTGCTAACAAGGGTCCAGATACAAGGTCTTGGAACCAACCACATGCTACTTTTTCTCCAAGTTCCTAGCACAAGGTCTTGGAACCAACCACAAGATTTCTTTCCTTGCTAGACAAGAACTGTATATAAATAAGACTAGGACTGACTATTGGAGTTCTCACAGTTTCTCCAACTGCGACTTTTGAGTTCTTCTGGTCCCTCCAAGTTCTTGGTGGTTCCTTGAACCAAATAGGTCCTAAGATTACAAATTATTCCTTTGTGGGCACCTTGTCCGACATCTCAGTGTGCAGATTGGTTGCTTTCACCTTCCCTGTCTAATTCTTTCACTTTCCCTATCGAATGCCTAGAAGTTATTATTAGGCTACATTTTAGGATTAGTTTGAATCTATCTACAAGTTATTATATGGGAGTTGCAATTGCCAAGGTGACTTTTAAACATCCAAGGATTTTTAAGATGGATTACCAAAATTATCCTTGATTCATAAAAGAAACTATAAATTTTATTTTTTAAAATTGTAATAAATTGAGAATAGCATTGGTAACCTACCTTGAAAATCCTTGGATATTGTAAAGGGTTCCTTGGCAATTACAATTCCCTATTATATTTGAGCCTATTAATTTCATTAGGTACTAATGGTTGGGTTTTTTTTTTTTTTTTTAAATTCTACGCACAAACACAATTGGGGGGCTTGAACTTTGCCCGCCTCTCCGGATGTCCGCTCTAATACCACTAGGCCAGAGAGCTCGGACGGTACTAATGGTTGTTAATCCATACAATTTCATTTTTCTACATTATTAGTACTAGTCGCCCTAATTATTCAGTTTAAAATGTTGATTTACCGCAAATTCCAAGAGAGATCAATTAATTTAATAATCCAATTGTATGCATACAATATCATTTAGAGGTGCAGACCTGTCTTTTATATATATATATAGACGCAGATCAAAAGTCCGGAGGGACACCTCTCCCACACCATCGGATCAGAGGTTCCGCATGGGCCTATCGTGTCACGCCCCGATTCGTAGAGTCGTTTATTCACAATTTTATCTCTTAGAATCGATCGTCCTCGCTTGGGCGTGATGTCGTACAAGTCTGGTATTGCACTTGTACAAGACAAAGATGGTACATAATCGATTATTTTCAAATAGGGACACATCGAAGTGGCAGAAGCAGACAAATTGAAGTTAATAAGGACAATCTCTCTCATAGAATAGAAATACATCACTTCTTTATAGCAGCGGAGACAAAAGAATAATTTGAAGTCACACAGAGATATATAGAACTATATTCTCTTTATTGATAATTGAAGAAGAGTACAAGACTTGTATTGAAGTACAATATTTACAGCATATCTCATTTTACATTGAAAGTCAACTGGACATGCTATACAGCTTACATTTGATATTTGGATACATTGGATTACAACTCGATATACCGACTTGGCTTACAATCTCAGTGGTACAACTGATTACAATGTTCCATACATTATGCCCTTTATAAACAGAAGACATCATCTTGTGCAAGGAGAGCTTATGTATGCCCAACAATTCTTCGATGCCGCAGGACCAATCAAACCAATCTTCGTGTGTAGAACATTCCAAGCACGAGTACCTGCCCATAAAACGTGGGTCAGCACATCATCTATTTACTGGCGAGCAGAATCCAACCACTCGCCTAAACCAACACTAACTGGTCAATTTTAGCAAGCATTTAATAGAATGATCTTTCTACTTGGGGTCTAGCATCAGTTTACAGTTCTTGAGCAGAAACATTTAAAGTAAACATGTCATAGCATGGTATAGCATTTTTTTCTGTAAGGCATCATCTAAGCAACATTGAGTTAACACGTTGCAGCATATTATAAAAATACTTTCTGAAGGCATCGTTTAGCATACTTGGTGTTATCATTCAACAGGTTATGGCAATGATCTAAAAGGTAATGCATCAGCAAATTCGCATTTAACATGTTGAACATGTTATAGAGTTTCTTAGTTCTTAAAGGCAACAACACAACATTCTTTCATTTAGCAAGTTAAGCAAGCAAGTTGAACCAATATATACAATATCACAATTATGTGATTCTTACCGATAGCCGACTTCTCATACCTGCATCAAATACAGGTTATCAGATATACTTACGCTGCCTGCACAAAACATTCATTAGCATGCATCCTGACTACATGGTCACTGGTGTTGTTAAACCATATGGACTCTTTTCATTTCATTTTATTTCAAGATAATGCGGTCAGCATAGTAGGTGACGAGCCTCTATGCCACCCCGTCTTATCCGTGCTCCCATAGCACTCATTATTATTTTCTCCTAGGCCGAATCGGTCCCCAGGGCCCTAGGAACCGTTCGAGGAAATTAAAACTCAAACCTTGTATACAAGTTGTCCATGACCATGCGAATGCGTGTCCGACTCGATTGTAAACAAAATTGCATAGTAAAATATATTAAGGAAAGTAAAGGCAACAGTGCATCATTAGTCATATTCAATGACTTATTCATTCCATCATTACCATCATTTTATTTGGTGATCTCGACGATCCCAGCTTTATCATTATTCATTCATTACTTCATTGCAATATTTATCATATCATTCCTTTCTTAAGAGGAACGTAACATTCATTCATTTCATAGGGACATTTATTCATTCATTCATTTCTTATAAGGGACAGGCAGCATTCCATATTCTTGCAACAGATATACAAAGAGTACATGATTCTAGTGTTTCATTCAGTTCATTGGTTCGATAATATAGCCAGTTCATTTCTTATTCTATCATTCATAAGGCATCTCATTATTCAAGTGTCTACTTGTTCCGGCAGCGTTAAGCATAAGGGGCAATGTTATCAATTTATTCTAAGGCCTCAAATCACATTAGCAGTTCAATGTGTTGTACATTTCAATAATTCTCAACATAGGCATCTTTATTATTCAGCAACTAAAACATGGGACATTTATGGACAATTCATAGCATTTCAATACTTCATTTATTAAGCATGAAGAAGTAAGGAGGAGGAAGGATAGTTCCACTCACTTGCAATAAAGGGTCTTCCTGTTCCGATCACACACAATTCTACTATGCGTAGCTCCACCAGCGAGCCACGTTCAAATACCCATTCTGTCTAGCCAGCTAAAATAGACTGCATCAGTCTTAATTCTCCTGATTCCCAACATAAGTCACGGTCCAATATTTTGATCCCATCCAATAAGCCAACCAAATGCCTCGTGCGGAGCGGGACATTACATAATATACCACTCAGAAAAAGTTTCATCCTCGAAACTTAAGGAAAATAACTCATCTACTAGATTTACTTAATCACAATGAGTTACTCATTTAGCTTCAATTCAATATTCATTTCAGCACACTCGGTCATCTCAAAATAGCTATCAAACTGTACCATTTTAATTCATTAACGATTCGATCTGTCTATCTCTTTTTCCACTACTTCTCATTGATTCACCAATATTTTTTTTGTATTTCTATCTTGGTCGCAACATATCACTTTGTTTGGATCCATACACATATTTTAGGCGTCCCCAAAACATATACATTTCAGCCAAAGTCCGTGCTAGTGCGATAATTTCTTCCATAATGTTATCTCAGTCGTAACCAATCACTTCGGCTGGATCCATGCACATATTTTAGGCGTCTCCAAAATATATGTACTTCAGCCAACTTCCATGTTAGTACGATTCGATCAGCCACGATATAACTCTCTTTTCTAAATCCGACTTAGCATCCTTTCAATTGACTTATTACTTTATTCACTTTGCCACAATCACTATCTTCCAGGCCACAATACTTAATATCAGGGACAACTTGGTTAAGCTCTATACCCAAGCATAACATTTCTAACATTCGATCAAGGGTCTAACTTAGAGCAAAATATATCAAGGGTTCACAACATCAATCACATTCCTTCCCAATTCCAATAATATTTCTCACCGAGGCAATTCATTTTTTCTATAAGACTCAATCCGACGTCACCCACTATCGATTACCCGAGTCCGGGTATAATTCAATGCAACAGTCAAGGTTAACTTAGCTACCCGACTATAGGTACACTCAAGTCTTACCTTACGATTGCAATTCCCACTTATGGCCAACATATAATCATCAAGGATCAAACATCTCTTAAGGCACAAGTTGAAGCATACATTCCCTTAGGTCAATACTCATTATCACCGTCTCTCATTCAATGCCACAAGGTCATCCTATGGGTCTCCAATGGTCACCAATTATTCAGTAAATCTCTAAGGTTTGCTACACTGACAGCTAAACTTAATCATTCAGGTGACTTTCCTAGAGTGGACGGCTACTAGGGTTATACTAGTTTCTTATTCTTAAGGCCAACAAGCAACCAACAGTTCTAAGGAACTCTACCCAAACCTATGGGTATTAACTCAGTTTGAATAACTAATCGCCATTGTCGGCTATGCCAACAAATTGGTAAGTCCTCAACTGGTCGTTAGGATCAAGTCTATCTATCCAGGGTCTTCCTCATGGAAATAATTCCCACAGAGGCTCATTCTAGACTTATCCAACGATCGACTAAGATCGATCTATCAATATTACGGTCAATTCCTAACCCGACATACGATTATCATCGTTCTAATAATCCATCAAGTAAATTTCCAATGATTCCATTTCTATTCCAATTCCTTTGTACTCACACGAACCCATAAGCCAAGGCTAACTATTCAAGGATCATCGATTCAGATAGTCTTAACTTAACTATGAAATTATACTATTCGGTCCGTATGACAAAGTCACACCACTAAGTCATAAGCAAACAATCTATATCCTAACCAACAATCACCTATACCGACATTATCCAACATATTTACAATTTCTCGTTCCCATTCGTTTCTCAATCATCAAACTATCTTACGGGCATTCTTAAATCTCATGCAGCAATGGTCGAGTAGTTCGTCCCATTCAATCCGATAATTTATGTATCACTTAACCATCCTCTAGGCAACAACAGTATTCAGAGTCACTATTTGTTATTTTTCTAGTGTAATTCAATTTCTCAACATACATGTACATATGTAATGACTATCCTTTGGTGATCAAGATGGATTAACATCTCTTGCACCTTTAGGGTCAAGGTACAGATCTCTAATATTCCCGTGGTTCTCCGACAATATTTCTAAAACTTTCAGCTTAGCAACCAACTTTATCTTAGCCACAATAATTTGCATCCACCCAATCGAAATCAACATTCAGATGTTCTAAGCCACAACATTCTCTAGCCAAATCCATTTACCCATAGCATACTAACTGTCTTACTAGTTTGAGTCATCACTCGACTAACAATTTCTAACCAAGCCAACCGTTACTATTTCTAGAATCTCGCTTCCCAACATAGCATCACCGTCAGGGGACACTCGAGTTATCTAGCAACAATACATGACTCCCAGCTAAGTCTCGGTACTACCCAGTACCCACAGAAAGTCTTCTTGCTATCCTATGGAAAGGGTCAACATACATCTCGTTCTGAGGTGGTAGAGGCAATATACCACTCAGAAACGAAGCCATCCTTAAACAATACCAACTTAATCTATTCCGGACATTCATGATCTATAATGATCACAATACTTAACCAACATCTCGGGGTCTCAATATCACAAGCCAACATTCTTAGGGTCTCAAAAGTACTAGCCATCACTCCTGAGTTGACTCACCAGTTATGTCAAACTCATCCATTAATTATTTTATTCCCAATTCTTTTCCAACATCACATACAATTCTCAACTTGTTGCAGCATACATAGCCACTTTTCTTTATTCCCACATTCCAAACAGCATTCACAATATAGCATACTATGGCATCGAGTCATTATTGGGTTATTTGTGTCCAAACCAACAACAATCATTTATTCAGGGACATCACAATGTATATAGACTTATTGTATGGAACATCCAATGAGCAGCCAAGAGGGTCAACGAACTTTCAAACACGAACCACATAAGGATGATTACAGAACAACAACAGCATAATCGCGGAAGCAATCTTTGATTTAATCGTGGAAGCAATGTTGAGTGATCACGGAAGCAACTTTGGTTAATCGTCGATGCAACTTTAATTTGAAACGAATCTAAGAAGAGGCCAAGGACGTAAAGCCGTGCTCTGATACCAATTTGTCACGCCCCGATTCGTAGAGTCGTTTATTCACATATTTTATCTCTTAGAATCGATCGTCCTTGCTTGGGCGTGATGTCGTATAAGTCTGGTATTGTACTTGTACAAGGCAAAGATGGTACATATTCGATTATCTTCAAATAGGGACACATCGCAGCGACAGAAGCAGACAAATTAAAGTTAATAAGGATAGTCTCTCTCATTGAATAGAAATACATTACTTCTTTATAGCAGCGGAGACAAAAGAATAACTTGAAGTCACACAGAGATATATAGAACTATATTCTCTTTATTGATAATTGAAGAAGAGTACAAGACTTGTATTGAAGTACAATATTTACAGCACATCTCATTTTACATTAAAAGCCGACTGGACAATGCTATACAGCTTACATTTGATATTTGGATACATTGGATTACAACTCGATATACCGACTTGGCTTACAATCTCACTGGTACAACTGATTACAATGTTCCATACATTATGTCCTTTATAAACAGAAGACATCATCTTGTGCAAGGAGAGCTTCTGTATGTCCAACAATTCTTCGATGTCGCGGGACCAATCTAGCTAATCTTCGTGTGTAGAACATTCCAAGCACGAGCACCTGCCCACAAAACATGGGTCAGCACATCATCTATGTACTGGCGAGCAGAATCCAACCACTCACCTAAACCAACACTAACTGGTCAATTTTAGCAAGCATTTAATAGAATGATCTTTCTACTTGGGGTCTAGCATCAGTTTACAGTTCTTGAGCAGAAACATTTAAAGTAAACATGTCATAGCATGGTATAGCATTTCTTTCTGTAAGGCATCATCTAAGCAACATTGAGTTAACACGTTGCAACATATTATGAAAATACTTTCTGAAGGCATCGTTTAGCATACTTGATGTTATCATTCAACAGGTTATGGCAATGATCTAAAAGACAATGCATCAACAAATTCGCATTTAACATGTTGAACATGTTATAGAGTTTCTTAGTTCTTAAAGGCAACAACACAGTATTCTTTCATTTAGCATGTTAAGCAAGCAAGTTGAACCAATATATACAATATCACAATTATATGATTCTTACCGATAACCGACTTCTCATACCTGTATCAAATACAGGTTATCAGATATACTTACGCTGCCTGCACAAAACATTCATTAGCATGCATCCTGAGTACATGGTCACTGGTGTTAGCCCAATGATTATATCATGTTTTTGAATATGGCTAATCAATTAAGTTTAACATAACGATGTCACTAATATTCATGTAATCACTATCATGTTGGTACTTAAACTTAGCATTGTCCTAATATTAGAATTGTCCTACTATTCTACATCATATGTTTGTATCATAATGTATTATACTGCTTTGTTCTTCTAACATGTATTTACAGACATGCTGTAAGCATGATCAAACATGATCAAACCAGGACATATGCAATGGAGAATTATTGATGGGCCAAAGACGGCATTATACAAGAAGATTTCTCTGAACCGTCTAACGACCTATCCGGGGCCTCGCATCGGGGGTTCCGCTGCCCGGTCAGCGGACAGGGGTCGAGGGGGCAGCACCCCTGCGTACTGGCAAATAGGCTACCCAAGAAACGTTTTCAAAATACCCTTTCATTTTGAAAACAAGCCCACTTACAAAAGCCCAAACTACTTCCTAACTGTTTGACTTTTCAAAAAGCCCAAAAACCAATTTGCAAAAACCCTGACAGAACTCCGACAGAACTCCAGGAGAATTCGGCCAGAGTTCGGCCAGAGTTCGGCCAGAGTTCGGTTAGTGAACGTTGCTTTTTGAACTTGGTTTTCTGCAGTTACGGATCCCACCGAGATTTTCTCATAGAGTTCTGCCCGAATTCTGCCCGAATTCTGTCAGAATTCTGCCTTTGGAAAAATCATAAATAGAGAAGGATTTCGATCATTTCAACACACTCATTCACTTTCATATCTCTTCTCTATAAGCCTATTACTTCTTCCAAAGTATTCTGAGCTATTCATTTTCAAATCCCAAGCCAGTTACAATCCTGTAGTCGATTTGCCAGTGCGGTACGGTCTAGAAGTTTCAGAGTGGTTGTAATCGGAGGCTTGATTGAAGTTACACACTTCATAATTGAAGTTGGTCGAGTACTTCGGATCAAAGCTCGCGTTGTAGAAGTTGCAAGAACTTCGGATGAAAACTTGTGATGATTTTCCATAGTGGATTCAACTGGAAGCTAGAGTTCTTCCGACTGGACTAGTCCTCACAAGAGGGAAACCAGTATACATCCTTGTGTTTGCGTTTGCTCTCTACTCTCTACTTTTCATTTACATATCTGTGATATATTATCTGTGATCTTGTTACTAACATTTTTTTTAAATAGTTAATTTCCGCTGCCTACTCTATTCACCCTTCTCTAGAGTATTGCGCTTTACAACTCGTTCCTACAATCGGTCCTACAATTGGTATCAGAGCGGGTACTGCAACTAGAGGTAATATATTCTGATCCCAATTGTTCCTACAATTGGTATCAGAGCAGATGCTCCTTCTAGAGATATTATTGCAGGTGCTCCTTATAGAGATATTATTGCTTATACTAATTGCTCCTTCAATTGGTATCCTAGCAAGGACTTTATTATTTGGCTTAACATCCTTGGAGCAGATCCAAATTATCAAAGCGGGTTATACAGGTAAAGCGAGATAATATTGTTATTATATAACTGCTGTTACATAGATCACTATATCACATATGGCAAGTATGTACTTCACAACTGAAGAGCAATCCTCAAATAGACTCCCACTATTTGATGGTACAAATTACACATACTGGAAGACACGGATGAGCTTCTACTTGAAGTCTCTAGATTTTGACTTATGGTCAATTGTTGTCACCGGCTACAAAAAGCCTACTATCACTTCTATTCTCACATCCTCTATAATCAACAAGCCTTATTATAGTTACACGGAGGAAGAGAAGAAGTTAGCTAGCCTTGATATAAAAGCTATGCATATGTTTTATTATGCTGTAGACACAAATGTATTCAATCTTATTTCTACTTGCACAACATCTCATAAAATTTGGAAAGTTCTTGAAGCTACTTATGAGTGCAGGTATGAAAGCAAAGCTAGCAACTCCAGAGAGAAGGATAGTCTTCATAATGATGCAAATATATACATGGCAAAATTAGGATTTAAGGTACAGCATAATCCCTTATACGAAGAAGAGCTTGTATGTGACAATTACAAGAAAATAGACCACATCCAAGAAGATTGTACTACTACAAGAAAGGAGAGTCACTACGAACAATCAAATGAAGGAAGATCATCGGGCATATGGTGTGAAAGCGAAGCAAGAGAGTCTGAAGAAGAAGAAGAAGAAGAAGAAGAAGAAGAAGAAGAAAAACCTCATCAAGCTGCAAATTTATGCACAATGGCATTATCTAACGAGGTACAAAATAATTCTTTTTCTGAAGAGAGTGAATTTTCTTATGAGAATTTATCTGATGCTTTTAGTGATCTGTTAGAAGAACACAAGAAAGTATTAGATAAATATAAGCAAGCGAGAAAGGATATTCTATCCTATAAGCGTGAGATTAAAAAGCTTACTTGCTTATTGAATGATGCTAGAGATACTTCTACTTCTGATAATTCTATTGAGATATCCACACTTGAGTTTAGATTGCATGAGGCGCTTGAATGCATTGAGAAAAGCACTCAAGAAAATGCTAATCTTAAGGAGGAATTAGAATCAGAAAAGAAGAAGTATTCTATTGCTTCATGTAGAATTGATGTTGTCTCTGCTAAGTATGATGAGATTTGTGCTAACTCTAAAAAGTTAGAGATTAGACTGGGAAAGCAGGTAGTACAACCTACGACTCAGTCTAACACAAGACACTTAGCACATCACAAAGTCACACACGTTAGATCTTTTACTAAGGAAGCAAGCAAGGCTAAAGCTTCACATAACCATGCTTTCTATTACAAGTATCCACGCACATCATATCACACTACTGCACATTCTCATACTACTACACATAGTACTAATGTTAATTCTTTCTGTCATTATTGTGGTATGAATGGACATGTTTCTAATCGTTGTCAGATTAGAAAGCTAGTTGATATAAACTTGTGCAAATGGGTTCCCAAAGCTAACAAATGTGGATCCAAGTATTGGATACCAAAGTCTTCACCTAATATTGCAGGTGAAGCTTCTCATATCAAATAGAACCATGGAACATGTTGGTAATTGCAAAGCTACAAAGGTCATCTTCCATGCAATTGCACCAACAGAAGTGTGGTCACTAGAACCACTTCGGTAACATGCTTACTAAATAGTTTCTAATATCTAGCATGTTTTTTTTTGATGTCTTGCTATTAGCTTTCATTGATATCTTTTAAATTGTTTATTATTTGAATCAATGTGAGATATAATCTTAGCATGACTATTGTCTAGCTTAAATGATCAGCTCACACTATATAGTTTTTTTTCTATTAGTGTGACACATTTGTCTATGTATGCTATTTATTGTTCTTGAAGCATGCATAGGAGCTTAATTTTGTTTTGGTGAATATGCTTTTGTCTCTTCGTCTTTAATATTTTTAATGGTCACTTCTTACTGATTTGTCTTTAACATGTCATATTTACTTTGATCAGTATTTTGTGAGTATGTATGTTTAGCACAAGTCTGCTATTTACTTGAAAAGTATATACATATATTTTTATGTTAACCTTGTGCTTGCATAATATACTTTACTATTGATTCTCGTATTTTAATTATTTTGATTAACTTCTTATGAATCAATTACATCTTTGTCTGATAAAGTTTATTTATGCATGTTTTTTATGCTTGTTAATGATACATGAATAATTTATTTTTATTTATATATTGCTCATGTTTCTTATATTTTTGTATAAATATCTTTATGGGGATATATGAGTTAAGTTCAAGTTCTATATTACTTTGAAAAGTAGTTTTTAAACTTGTGTTTATCTCATACTTAAGCTATTGATTACTTTGGACAAATTCATGTACTTCTCTTTATTAGCTTCTTCCTCAAAGCCTCTTTTAATGATGTATATTTTTTTTTGGCGTTTTGGTTGACATTTTGTATACATGATATTTTTAATATCTTGATCTTGATAAACCATTCCTTGGGTATTTACTTTTAGGGATTCTGGATTTTGATGTTGTTCGATGATACTGCATATATTCCTTTGAATCTAAGTTCTTAAGAGTAGAAATCATTTTGGGAACAAGTCGAAAGGTCCTTCTGTCATACAGGTGTAAATAGCCTGAAGCGATACGGTGCATTAGTCTTCGGACTACCGCTAGCTGGGAACCGGCCCCTACAGCTAACCCAAAGTGATCAATACTTTATAGACTTAAGATTTATTAAGGTGTACTTGCAACTATTAAATAGTTCTGGATCCAAGGTGCTGTCAAATCTCCTAGGTTCCAGAATACATCAACGTATCTAGGTCTTACATTTTGATTTACTAATATTTTTATATTTTATTGTTACCCAATAATTTTGTAGCACATATGGATAAATGTAATTCATACATCTTATACCGTATGCTACATTGTTCTAAGATTTTTTTTTTAAGTCCATAGAATATAATTGATTTCATATTGCACTAATTCTTTTTAAATCTTCGGTTGTTAAAGAAGAGATTTGTTTTGGGTACAAGCCTACAAAAGGTCTGTCTGTCACCACGACTACGGTCGAAGCGAAGCGGTACTTAAGTGTTTTCCGGTGAACCTCCGTTAGCTGGGACAATACCTCTACAGCTAACCCAAGATTGATCAACGCTTTATAAACTAAAGATTTATTGAGATCTAGTTGCAATTGTTATCTTTTGAATTTTGAATTTTAGATTTGATGAATAATATTATTTAATGATTTATTTTCACAAAAGGTAGCATATGTTGATCTATCTTGTCGATTGTGAGATTCTATAGCATAGATCAATTTATGTCATCTTTTGACTTATACGATTATTCATTATGCTAATTTGAAATATCTTTTGATTGTTTTATTTTTAAATGTTTATTTAAATGGATATTTCTTCTTTTGTCTAAAGATGATTGTTTTTCGTATTCGTGACTAATCATTGAATATTATGGTATTGTGATTTCATCTTTAGCTTGTGTAATATTCGTAATATTCATGTTCTTGAGCTTTATATTATTATCCTCTTATTCAAGTTACTTACTGTCTACAACAGTAATTCTTTGCAGGGGAGAAGTCAAGCAAATTGAATCTCTCTCAAAGCGTTTCTTTTCTTTAAACCTTACGGTTGTCAGGTGGATTAAAAGGGAAGAAATGAACTTTGATAAGAAGACCTTATATTTTTGAATTAGTTTTCTCTTTTGAAAATATGTCTCTAAATTTTATTTTAAAATTTTATCAATATTTTTTTTGATATAGCCATGTAAAGGTGGAGTGTTAATTGTTTCAAATCAATTATCCCCTTGACATGCCATATATCTAGAATACATTTTTTCTTTGGACATAAATCTAGTTATGTTTATTTGTTCAAATGGATTTTTATATGATTTATGGATTCTATTATGGAAATTGTTTTCGTGATTCGAATCGCCAGCTTTAAGTCTGAGGACTAAATGGATGCATTCGAACATTTATTAAGACAGTTTTTCGTAATAAATTCCATATTTTTTTGAAAAATCTTTTTGATTTTTTTATTGAATCTGTCCGGTTCTCAAATTTTATTATTAAAGACAGTTTTCAAAATATTTTAATGTCTTGAAATATTTTTTTTATATATATCTTGGAGATATATTTTGTTAGTTCATCTTTAAGCATTTATTTATTGGATATTTCTTTTTCTTGCCTAAAGATGATATTTTCTTTTTGAGTTTGGAATTTTATATGCATTTGATCAAAGGGAAGAAAAGATGCATATCTTGGATATTCCTTAGATTTTGTTATTATTTATTTTATTTATTTTATGCATATAAATTATTTTTGAATTATATACGCATATTTTAAGGGGGAGCAAATTAATTGTTTCAATTTTTTATGCCCTTAAATATGTGGTATACCTAGTTCATCATGGACATATATTCTTTTATCTTTGATATCTTGCTGAGTTATTCATGATATTTGGATTTGTATTGAGTTTATGAGAGAATATATGATTATTATTATTTATTTTTAATTCTCTCATTTTTGAGTTTCTAAAAGTTATCTTGCCAAAAATATATTTAATTATCCTTATTTGATTGAGTTTTAAAACTAATTTGGCATTTTTATTGAGGTTTTATCTCAAAGTTCGTGATTATCTATATTTAGACTGATCATACTTTGCGGGGGAGCATTCAAGTCGACTGAATTTCTCCTTCTCAAGTATTTTGTCTTCATTACCTTCATGTTTATCTAATGGATATTCATATATCATGCTAAGGTAATTGAATTCAAATGCATGAACTTTGGTATAGATTTTGCATAGATTCTAGTATACTTATTTTGTTCTCTTTTCAATGATTATACTCTTTATGGAATTGATTCACTAATTTGTATGGGCAAATTATGAATCATATTTTTTTTGTGATCATTGTTAAAAATCTCATTATATTTTTAATTTCTATGGTATATACTAGATCTGCGAATTTCTATTCCATATGTTTTATTTATGACCAATGATTGATTCCTACTATATTGATATTTTTTTTTGGTCTATTTCAAAACACAATATGATGAACGAAATGTGTTTTGAAATCATTGTTGGATTTTTTTTTTGGTAAACTATGTATTGATTGATTTCAATTTTTTTTTAAGTTCAACCAACTATGTTGCGTTTTGATTGATTTTTTTTACCAACTTTACTGTGTTGACAAGTTTTTCTACTTTAGTTATGCAATTTTCTACACTTGTCATTACACTGTTCTCCTAATCCTTGATCATGATTATTTATGCTTTTCTCCTATACTTTTGCTTGAGTTCATTTTAGCTCTAATTACGGGAGAGCTTATTTTTTGATCATGTCAAAAGGGGAGAAATAAGTTTAAGTTGGAAAAATAAGTTTAAGTCTGCACACAATCTTTTAGTATTATGTGTTTATTAGTGATACATGCATCTATTGTATATATATTAAACTTAAAGGATTTGCCATAATCAAAAAGGGGGAGATTGTTAGCCCAATGATTATATCATGTTTTTGAATATGGCTAATCAATTAAGTTTAACATAACGATGTCACTAATATTCATGTAATCACTATCATGTTGGTACTTAAACTTAGCATTGTCCTAATATTAGAATTGTCCTACTATTCTACATCATATGTTTGTATCATAATGCATTATACTGCTTTGTTCTTCTAACATGTATTTACAGACATGCTGTAAGCATGATCAAACATGATCAAACCAGGACATATGCAATGGAGAATTATTGATGGGCCAAAGACGGCGTTATACAAGAAGATTTCTCTGAACCGCCTAACGACCTATCCGGGACCTCGTATCGGGGGTTCCGCTGCCCGGTCAGCGGACAGGGGTCGAGGGGGCAGCACCCCTGCGTACTGGCAAATAGGCTACCCAAGAAACGTTTTTAAAATACCCTTTTATTTTGAAAACAAGCCCACTTACAAAAGTCCAAACTACTTCCTAACTGTTTGACTTTTCAAAAAGCCCAAAAACCAATTTGCAAAAACCCTGACAGAACTCCAACAGAACTCCAGGAGAATTCGGCCAGAGTTCGGCCCAAATTCGGCCAGAGTTCGGCCAGAGTTCGGTTAGTGAACGTTGCTTTTTGAACTTGGTCTTCCTGCAGTTACGGATCCCACCGAGATTTTCTCATAGAGTTCTGCCCGAATTCTGCCCGAATTCTGTCAGAATTCTGCCTTTGGAAAAACTATAAATAGAGAAGGATTTCGATCATTTCAACACACTCATTCACTTTCATATCTCTTCTCTATAAGCCTATTACTTCTTCCAAAGTATTCTGAGCTATTCATTTTCAAATCCCAAGCCAGTTACAATCCTCTAGTCGATTTGCCAGTGCGGTACGGTCTAGAAGTTTCAGAGTGGTTGTAATCGGAGGCTAGATTGAAGTTACACACTTCACAATTGAAGTTGGTCGAGTACTTCGGATCAAAGCTCGCGTTGTAGAAGTTGCAAGAACTTCGGATGAAAACTTGTGGTGATTTTCCATAGTAGATTCAACTGGAAGCTAGAGTTCTTCCGACTGGACTAGTCCTCACAAGAGGGAAACCAGTATACATCCTTGTGTTTGCGTTTGCTCTCTACTCTCTACTTTTTATTTACATATCTGTGATATATTATCTGTGATCATGTTACTAACATTTTTTTTAAATAGTTAATTTCCGCTGCCTACTCTATTCACCCCCTCTAGAGTATTGCGCTTTACAACTCGTTCCTACAATCGGTCCTACAATTGGTATCAGAGCGGGTACTGCAACTAGAGATAAAATATTCTGATCCCAATTGTTCCTACAACTGGTGTTGTTAAACCATATGGACTCTTTTCATTTTATTTCATTTCAAGATAATACGGTCAGCATAGTAGGTGGCGAGCCTCTATGCCACCCCGTCTTATCCGTGCTCCCATATCACTCATCATTATTTTCTCCTAGGCCGAATCGGTCCCCAGGACCCTAGGAAACGTTCGAGGAAATTAAAACTCAAACCTTGTATACAAGTTGTCCATGACCATGCGAATGAGTGTCCGACTCGATTGTGAACAAAATCGCATGGTAAAATATATTAAGGAAAGTAAAGGCAACAGTACATCATTAGTCATATTCAATGACTTATTCATTCCATCATTACCATCATTTCATTTGGTGATCTCGACGATCCCAGCTTTATCATTATTCATTCATTGCTTCATTGCAATGTTTTTCATATCATTCCTTTCTTAAGAGGAACGTAACATTCATTCATTTCATAGGGACATTTATTCATTCATTCATTTCTTATAAGGGACGGGCAGCATTTCATATTCTTGCAACAGATATACAGAGAGTACATGATTCTAGTGTTTCATTCAATTCATTGGTTCGATAACATAACCAGTTTATTTCTTATTCTATCATTCATAAGGCATCTCATTATTCAAGTGTCTACTTGTTCCGGCAGCGTTAAGCATAACGGACAATGTTATCAATTCATTCTAAGGCCGCAAATCACATTAGCAGTTAAATGTGTTGTATATTTCAATAATTCTCAACATAGGCATCTCTATTATTCAGCAACTAAAACATGGGACATTTAGGGACAATTCATAGCATTTCAATACTTCATTTATTAAGCATGAAGGAGTAAGGAGGAGGAAGGACAGTTCCACTCACTTGCAATAAAGGGTCTTTCCGTTCCAATCACACACAATTCCACTATGTGTAGCTACACCAGCGAGCCACGTTCCAATACCCATTCTGTCTAGCCAGCTAAGAGAGACTGCATCAGTCTCAATTCTCCTGATTCCCAACATAAATTACGGTCCAATATTTTGATCACATCCAATAAGCCAACCAAATGCCTCGTGCGGAGTGGGGCATTACATATCGTGCGTCTGCTCTATCCAACAGTTGAGGACGACGGAGCTCCCACCGGGCTCCACGGAAGAGACTCCCGATCTGGAACCATATATATTGTAACGTCCCAGTCCTAAAATATTTAGGACTAAGTACGTAGTCATGCCAGCTGTATACATACGAAGCATACTCCACTATATGAAAACTTCATACATACACATAAGCTGTAAAATACAGTAACCATGAAACTAATCTCATCCACAAATAAATATATCATAAGATCAATTCATAAATGTCATTGAACAAAATGTTGGGCGGAGACAAATCCACTACCAACTAAAAAGAGAAATATATAGGAATAAAAAAAATTTGTTGAACGATGCGAAGACGATCTCAGTGCAATCATCCTCGAAGAAAGAGTAGGTCATAGCCTTGTCTAGTGCACCTGCAAAACATCACAAAACTACACACCTGATGTCACGCCCCGACCCGAAATCACCCGAATCATCATCCTCGCAGGGGGCGTAATGCCGCACGAGCCTGGAGTTGCGCTCGTGCAAGGCAAGATGATAAGTTCTCAAATGGTTATCTTTTGATTTGATATTAACAACGAAAGGAAATAGAGTATACGAAATAATTCTCTTTATTGATATCTGAAACTGAGATTACAATGGCTTTCGATAGCCTAACAATATATGCCAGATTGGCTACAACACTCAGGTTCTCTTTTGCCCACAAAGGATTTCACCGTTCCATACATCATGCCTTCTATATCTCGGCCGCATCAATCCAGCTGCGTAGTCCGAGTATCAATGCGATATCACGCTTCAATGCGCTTCGGCATTCCAAGCCTTAATACGTTCAAGCAACGCTTCGCTGCGAGCAATCCATTCCCTGCACCCTGCATGAAGCTGGTGGGGGATCAGTACGTTCGTCCTCGCATGTACTGAAGCAAAGATCATCTTTCCAAACCGACATTTTAATATTTATGTTGAATCATGCAACTTAGATTATGATCTTGCTATGTTCTCCTTAGGGTCAATTTCATGGCATCTTTGAAAGCGTAAAGCATGTTATCATAGCATCATTTACCGAATTGAATATACAAGCAAGCAAGCAATCTCGTGTTTGATTCGTGGCACGACTTACCAAGTTGACACACTCGCCCTTGCACCGACGCAAGGTGAATACGCCATAATCCTTCCCTGTCATATTATTTGTGCATCTCTAAGCAGGATCTCTATGCGGGACGCATATGCGTCTACACTTTCAATCCATCGTTCCTTAACTATATGAGGGCCGTTGGCATATCCGCGCCGGAATGGACTAAAGGAGTTCCTTTCTTTTCTCTCCTTCTTTTCTCTCTATTTGGTCGGGCTGCTCGGCGTTTCACGGGTTGGGTCACATCCCAACAACCAAAACGTTTCCGCTGCATACCATTATTTGCGGCTTTTCCTATTGTAAAACCCAAAACTTTTTAATTTCATGAGCTAATTGATTTTCTATTCAAAGAAATAATTTTATACAATTATATTGGATAAAAGAAAATAAATAAATTCTTTTGAATTTTTTAACTAATTATAAAATCCTAGAAATAAAAAGAATAAAATGTTTCTCCTAAGAGTTGAACCCTCAACCTCCCAAATCAAGCCATAGGACATAACCACTACACCAATTTCAACTTTTGATATCATATTCAAAGGTGTTGTTTTTATTAAGGAAAATGTTGTAAGTGTTGTATTAAAATTCGAATGAATGGATGAAGCCTTCTATTCATCTTCTTCGGTTTCCTTACGGAACCCAAACCGAAAACCCTTCGGTTCTTCAATTGAAGGATGACTTTAGGTTTTTCCAACTCCTAATTTCTTCCTTATATAAAGTTCCCTTCCCTTCTTCCAATTTCCATCTTCTATAAGTTTCTAATCCCTAAAAGAGAGCAACCCGAGCCCTAGCTCCCAAACCGCCACCACCGCGGCCGACCCCTGTGCGCGCCAACCCGACGACCCCGACCGCGGCCCTCCGCCGCCGTCCGCCTGAACCCGAGCCCGCGGCCACCCCGCGTCCGCCGCGCCTCCCGTGGCCGTCGACCCTCTCGGCTACCCTGGTCGCCGTCTTTTCTGCGCCGATTTCATCACCAAGGTACAATTCGTGCCCCCGTCAATGATGATACGGTCCTCCGATTCCAGAAAGAATTCGGTTCGATTTCGTTTTCGATCTCGTTTTCGATTTCGTTTTCTATTTCGTTTCGATTTTTGGTTCTGAAAATATTCGAAAAAGTTCTGATCGGTTTCGGTATTGTTCTGATTAATTCTTAAATTATTTCGTTAAATTCGAAACAGTTTCGATAGTTCGGATTTTTGTTCCGAAACCCTTCTGTTAAAATTGTGTTGGGTTTTTTTTAGAACATTAGTTCGGTTCTGGACATTTCTTAAGTTGGGTTTTAATTAAAGAAAATGGGTTGTTGGTTGTGTTGAAACAAACTGTTCAAATGAACAATTTGATTGACTGGAGAATGGAAAAATTAGTTATGTTGGAAAAGATTGTTTGTTTTAGTTGTTACTCTCTTGAACAAAATTGTTCCAATGGGAAAATAGGTTCTATAGTTAGGAAGAATAGATTTGTGGTCTCGTTGGGTTGAGAACAAAAATGGTTCTATTAGTAGGTTCTGTTGTTAGAAGAAATGGTTTTGTCTACTTGGAAGAATTGGTTTTATAAAGAATTTCTATTGTTTGTCAAAATTGTTTTGTGCAGGTGACTAGTTGTTAAAGTTTTAATTTTCTTTAATCATTTATGTAAAGGTTTGTAAGGGCATAAGCCAATTTTCTATTTATTTTCTGAGGACTTGTATATGTAGAGTAGTTGCTATTTTTCTTATTTTGTTTTCATGTTAGTATTAATAGATAATATATTAATATTGATTTTCCTAGAAAATAAAACTTATAAATTATTACTAATAAATAGCATCGTATTTTCTCACTTAAGAAAATAGTATATTTTATATATAGATGTAAATGTAGAAAATCATAAATTTTTCCCAAATAAATAAATGATTATCAAATAACTTTTCCTTCGTATAATTGCGTTTCGATCCCTTTAGCACTAATTAAATTGAATAGGGTTTTCGAATTTAGATTTCAACTAGCTTAGTCCAATAATTGTTCTACCCTAAAATGTCGAAATCTCCAAACTCCAGGATCTCAAGGACGTGTCTGAATTTCCCTTCCGGTACCAACTTCCAGTCACAAGTAACCAAAGGCAAGTACAGGTTATGTTTATTTAGCGAATTTAATTGATAATTGTTTTCTTGCAAATTAAACCACATTGCTACACGAGGAAATATTGTTCATTGTGGAATTCGGGGGAATAGTATAATGTATTATGACCAATACCCAAAAGCATATTGATTGTGCGAGCCTACTCCTCAACACACGAGGATAAGCCGTATCGTATCATTAGGATACAATTGTACAACCCAAACCGGTCATAAATATTATCTATTCAAATGCACATTGTTTTTAAATTGTTGAAAAATATTGCATCAGGTACATTCTTTTAACTGTTTAATTTTGCAAATTTCCATTATTATTTAAAGTCATTAAATTTTCATAAACTGTACTTTGCTCCTTTCCTGACTGGAAACCTCCCAGGTGAATTCGAAGATGAGAATCTTTTCATGATAGCTTTTACGATCCTGAGTTGTACCCGGAGGCTACCCCAGATATTGTCCAGGAGGAAACCATTCCAGAGAGTGCCAATTAGAAATTATGTATTTCAAGAATAAAATTCCATTATGCTGTTGTAGTAAGTGTGACTTGAGACAAACATTGACTCTATGTTTTAATTTGAATAAAAGCTTTATTCCTGCAAATATTGTGTACCACTATTGAACAGCTTACTGCCGCCGTCTCACAACGGTGCAGGCTGGACATGATTCCGATTCGTCCCCAACTAATTTGGGATCGGGTCGTGACATATTTTTAGTGGTGGCCCATGCAGGTCATAAAGTCAAAAAACTTTTATTCTCTCAAGTCATAAATTCTAAAACTTTTATTTCAGGACAACTCTAGAAAAACTTAGGTGGACAGCCTAGAGACGTTAGTACACTGAACTTTAGAACACTATAACTATAGGAAGTCAGAATTAAACTTAGGACGATTTTGCCACTAAGATTTTATTTGTATATTTATAATTATTCATCGTATTCCAGAAAATGGAAGGAAATGCCACTCCCAACCGAGCAACTTCCGAGGGTGAAACATCCTCTGCTCAGGAAGCAGGACAACTGGCAACACCCAATCCTGCTGCAGCTTTACCTCCTCCTCCACCGCCTGGTTTGACTATTCCAGTCATTCCACCTTTAGGAGCTATGCCTCTCGACCCTACTCAGCTCGTAACTCTGCTTCAGAGTGTCCATAACGTTGCCGTAGCTGCCCTTGGGCGGATAAATACGCCTCAGCCCGACCAGATGCCTGTTGCCCAACCCAGAGTTGGAAATATTGAAAACTTCAAGAAGCTGGACCCTCGAACTTTTAGTGGAACTGAGGGCATCATTTATGCTGACGAATGGCTGAACGAAATGGAGCGTCTTGTTAGTGTTGCCCGACTGCCAGAAGACCTCAAGGTGGAAGCAGTGTCACTTCAACTGCGTGACCTGGCAAGCATCTGGTTCCAGAACGAACCTCGATTCCGCACTCCGGGAATAGCATGGGGATCATTCAAGAAAAGATTCAAGAAGAAGTTCTTTCCAGCCGAAGCTCTGGAGAACCTGAGAAGGCAATTCCAGAACCTGGAGCAAGGCAACAACACTGTTGAAGAATACGCAGCAGAGTTTGATCGACTCAGTCGATTTGCCACTTACATGGCAGACGACCCGGTAATTCTTGCTGAGAGATTTCGCTTCGGGATGCGTGAAGAACTGCGTACTATGGTTATTGCAAATGGTGCCCGAACTTATGATAAGATGCTGAAGGTAGCACGAGGATTAGAGGCAAGTACACTTAACCGTCCCAAAAGAGACTTCCCAGGGTCTAGCAACTACCAAGGGAATACTAAGAAGCCCAACAATCACAAGCCTACATACCCCCAGCAAACTCAACGTCAGCAACAGCAGACCAGGCCACCTATTAAGACTTTCCAGAAGCCAATTCCCATCTGCGATTTCTGCAAGAGGCCTGGACATCAGGCGAGCATTTGTAGGAAGAGGCTTGGACATTGTCTGCACTGTGGATCTGCTACCCACCAAGTGAGAGACTGTCCAACTGCTTTCAATCGTGGCGGAGCTGTGCCACAGAAGCCTCCACTTCCAACTCAGGAGCAACACTACAAGCAACATCAGCAAGGAAAGGCTTTTGCCCTGGCAGTACAAGAGGCAGAACCAGAACCAACTGGAGACGTCATCACAGGTTCCATCTTACTTTACTCACATTCTGCCTTAGTATTATTCGACTCTGGAGCATCACATAGCTTTATATCCTCGGACTTCATTTCTGCATACAATATAGATGTTGGACTCAGTAAACAAATATGTAGAGTGATGACTGGCGGAGGACCCATACCTATCATTGGAATTTGTAGCTGCCCTATCACCATATCGGGCCATAAATTTCAAACCCAACTCTTAGTTATGCCACTTCCAAACTATGATGTAGTTTTGGGAATGGATTGGCTAAGTGAGCAACATGCTATGATAGACTGTCACCGAGGGAGCGTGATCTTTAGTCCACCAGGAAAACTCGAGTTCGAAGTAGTTCGAGCAGCCGAACATTTGAGAAGCATCAACTACACCTCTATCACCGAAGATCCTGTACCTCCTCATCCCCTCATAGCAAAATTTCTAGATGTCTTTCCCGAGAATCTTCCCGGACTTCCCCCTAATCGAGATGTTGAATTCTCCATCGACCTAGTACCAGGCTCCGCCCCTATATCCCAGCGATGCTATCGAGTGAATCCCAAGGAGGCTAAGGAGATGAAGGACCAGATTGATGAACTGAAGGCTCAAAGATTCATCAGAACAGGCGCTTCACCCTGAGGAGCACCCGTTCTATTTGTGCCCAAGAAGGATGGATCTGTCCGGATGTGCATAGATTACCGGGCTCTGAACAACATCACTATCAAGAACAGATACCCTCTGCCCAGAATCGATGACCTCTTCGATCAATTGAGCGGAGCTAAGGTATTCTCAAAGATAGATCTTAGGTCCGGATACCATCAAGTCAGGGTGAGGGAAGAAGACATACCCAAAACGACATTCAACACTAAATATGGTCAGTATGAATTTTTAGTCATGCCTTTTGGTTTAACTAATGCTCCTGCAGTGTTCATGAATCTCATGAAAAAGGTCTTCCATCAATACCTAGACCAGTTTGTTGTTGTCTTCATTGACGACATTCTGATCTACTCAAAGATCCCGGAAGAACACGAGAAGCACTTGAGGATAGTACTGGAGACTTTAAGGAAGAAGAAGCTGTACGAAAAATATCCAAGTGTGAGTTCTTTCTGGACAAAGTGGACTTTCTCGGCCACGTTGTCACAGGAGATGGAATCTCAGTAGACCCAAAGAAGATAGCAGCTGTTGAGTCATGGACAATACCAGGATCAGTTGCTGAAATTCAGAGTTTTCTTGGCTTAGCGGACTACTACAGAAAGTTCGTGAAGGACTTTGCAAAAATTGCCGAGCCAATGACCAAGCTTACCAGGAAGAATGAAGAATTTGTCTGGACTGAAGCGTGCCAGGCGTCATTCGAGGAGCTGAAGAAGAGACTGACAACTGCACCCATCTTGTCACTACCCTCAGGTACGGGAGGATTTTCAATTTATAGTGACGCTTCTGGAAAAGGTTTGGGCTGTGTTCTTCAACAACACGGGAAAGTAATCGCCAATGCATCTCGGCAATTGCGGACCCATGAGAAGAACTACCCTACACATGACCTGGAGTTAGCAGCAGTAATATTTGCCTTGAAGCTATGGAAGTACTACTTGTACGGAGAAAGAGTGGAGATATTTACAGACCACAAAAGTCTGAAATACGTCTTCACACAGAAGGAGCTCAACATGAGGCAAAGACGATGGTTGGAGCTTATGAAGGACATCGACATCGATCTACAGTACCATCCGGGAAAGGATAATATTGTCACCGATGCACTTAGCCGATACCCAATAGCGATGTTCTTAACTAAGAACAGATATCTACTCGAGGACATTGAGAAGTTAGAGCTGGAGATTGTGCTGCCAGAAGAGAAGATGAAGGAACTTGAAGCCGGTGCGACCATGATGAAATTACAAGTACAGTCTGGCCTGATGGACAAAGTCAAGGAAGCTCAATTCCAAGACGAAGCGCTATGCAAACTTCGAGACCAAGTGTTAGCTGGAACACTGGACAACTTCTCGATATCAGAAGATGGAGTACTAAGGCGTGGCACCAGACTATGTGTACCTGCTGGAGAATTAAGAGAGGAGCTGATGAAAGAAGCCCATCGGTCGTAATATTCTATACATCCAGGTGCAAATAAGATGTATAAGGATATGCGAACACATGTATGGTGGAAAGGAATCAAAGGTGATGTATCCCGATATGTCTCTAGATGTCTAACTTGCCAGCAGGTGAAGGCAAGTAGACAAAGATCGACGGGATTACTTCAACCGCTGCCCATTCCGGAATGGAAATGGGAGCACATCACGATGGACTTCGTGTCGGGATTACCTCATTCTCAAGGAGGGAAGGACGCTATCTGGGTGATTGTGGACAGACTGACTAAGTCTGCTCACTTCATACCCTTCAAGGTTGGCGACTCTACGGAAAAGCTGGCGAACATGTACATGCAGCACATCGTTCGAATTCATGGAGTACCGATGAGCATTGTATCAGATCGGGATAGTCGCTTCACCTCCCATTTTTGGAAGAGTTTGCAAGAGAGTCTTGGAACTCAACTAAAGTTTAGCACTTCTTATCATCCGCAAACTGACGGACAATCGGAGAGGACCATCCAGACCCTCGAAGATATGCTGAGATCCTGTGTATTAGAGTTTGGTGGATCATGGGAAAGCCATCTGCATCTGGTGGAGTTCTCATACAACAATAGTTATCAAGCCAGCATTGGCATGACACCTTTTGAGGCACTCTATGGACGTCGTTGCCGTACACCTTTTGCATGGGACGATGTAGGAAAAAGAATCATGTTGGGACCAGAAATGATTAAAGATGCTGGAGACAAGGTGAAAATGATCAGAGACAAGCTTCGGATAGCCCAAGATCGACAGAAGTACTGGGCCGACAGCAGACGTCGACCACTGGAATTTGAAGCAGGAGATAAGGTCTTTGTCAAAATCTCCCCCACCAGAGGAACCATCCGTTTCGGAAGAGCTGGAAAACTCAGTCCAAGATTCATCGGGCCATTCAAAGTTCTGAGCCGAGTCGGAGAAGTGGCATACCGATTAGCTCTACCAGCTAATCTTGAAGGAGTGCATAACGTTTTCCACGTCTCACAGCTCAGACGTTACATTCCAGATGAAAGTCATATTGTAGACCATTCAGAGCTGGAGCTTGGACCAAGTCTCACAGTGCCAGAGAAACCAGTGGAGATACTAGACCGTAGAGAGAAGAGGCTGAGGAACTCTGTCATTCCTTTAGTCAGAGTAGCTTGGAGGCATGACTCTCCAGGTGAATCTACCTGGGGAAGACGACATGAGGGAACGATTCCCTTATTTGTTTGAAGCATGAAGGTATTTTCTTTCTTCTTGATTTCCGCATTCTAATTTCGAGGACGAAATTTCTTAAGGAGGGAAGCTTGTAAAATCCAAAACTTTTTAATTTCATGAGCTAATTGATTTTCTATTCAAAGAAATAATTTTATACAATTATATTGGATAAAAGAAAATAAATAAATTCTTTTGAATTTTTTAACTAATTATAAAATCCTAGAAATAAAAAGAATAAAATGTTTCTCCTAAGAGTTGAACCTTCAACCTCCCAAATCAAGCCATAGGACATAACCACTACACCAATTTCAACTTTTGATATCATATTCAAAGGTGTTGTTTTTATTAAGGAAAACGTTGTAAGTGTTGTATTAAAATTCGAATGAATGGATGAAGCCTTCTATTCATCTTCTTCGGTTTCCTTACGGAACCCAAACCGAAAACCCTTCGGTTCTTCAATTGAAGGATGACTTTAGGTTTTCCCAACTCCTAATTTCTTCCCTATATAAAGTTCCCTTCCCCTCTTCCAATTTCCATCTTCCATAAGTTTCTAATCCCTAAAAGAGAGCAACCTGAGCCCTAGCTCCCAAACCGCCACCACCGCGGCCGACCCCTGTGCGCGCCAACCCGGCGACCCCGACCGCGGCCCTCCGCCGCCGTCCGCCCGAACGCGAGCCCGCGGCCACCCCGCGTCCGCCGCGCCTCCCGTGGCCGTCGACCCTCTCGGCTACCCTGGTCGCCGTCTTTTCTGCGCCGATTTCATCACCAAGGTACAATTCGTGCCCCCGTCAATGATGATACGGTCCTCCGATTCCAGAAAGAATTCGGTTCAATTTCGTTTTCGATATCGTTTTCGATTTCGTTTTCTATTTCGTTTCGATTTTTGGTTCTAAAATATTCGAAAAAGTTCTGATCGGTTTCGGTATTGTTCTGATTAATTCTTAAATTATTTCGTTAAATTCGGAACAGTTTCGATAGTTCGGATTTTTGTTCCGAAACCCTTCTGTTAAAATTGTGTTGGTTTTTTTTTAGAACATTAATTCGGTTCTGTACATTTCTTAAGTTGGGTTTTAACTAAAGAAAATGGGTTGTTGGTTGTGTTGAAACAAACTGTTCAAATGAACAATTTGATTGACTGGAGAATGGAAAAATTAGTTTTGTTGGAAAAGGTTGTTTGTTTTAGTTGTTACTCTCTTGAACAAAATTTTTCCAATGGGAAAATAGGTTCTATAGTTAGGAAGAATAGATTTGTGGTCTCATTGGGTTGAGAACAAAAATGGTTCTATTAGTAGGTTCTGTTGTTAGTAGAAATGGTTTTGTCTACTTGGAAGAATTGGTTTTATAAAGAATTTCTATTGTTTGTCAAAATTGTTTTGTGCAGGTGACTAGTTGTTAAAGTTTTAATTTCTTTAATCATTTATGTAAAGGTTTGTAAGGGCATAAGCCAATTTTCTATTTATTTTCTGAGGACTTGTATGTGTAGAGTAGTTGCTATTTTTCTTATTTTGTTGTCATGTTAGTATTAATAGATAATATATTAATATTGATTTTCCTAGAAAATAAAACTTATAAATTCTTACTAATAAATAGCATCGTATTTTCTCACTTAAGAAAATAATATATTTTATATGTAGATGTAAATGTAGAAAATCACAAAATTTTCCCAAATAAATAAATGATTATCAAATAACTTTTCCTTCGTATAATTGCGTTTCGATCCCTTTAGCACTAATTAAATTGAATAGGGTTTTCGAATTTAGATTTCAACTAGCTTAGTCCAATAATTGTTCTACCCTAAAATGTCGAAATCTCCAAACTCCAGGATCTCAAGGACGTGTCTGAATTTTCCTTCCGATACCAACTTCCAGTCACAAGTAACCAAAGGCAAGTACAGGTTATGTTTATTTAGCGAATTTAATTGATAATTGTTTCTTGCAAATTAAACCACATTGCTACACGAGGAAATATTGTTCATTGTGGGATTCGGGAGAATAGTATAATGTATTATGACCAATACCCAAAAGCATATTGATTGTGCGAGCCTACTCCTCAACACACGAGGATAAGCCGTATCGTATCATTAGGATACAATTGTACAACCCAAGCCGGTCATAAACATTATCTATTCAAATGCACATTATTTTTAAATTGTTGAAAAATATTGCATCAGGTACATTCTTTTAACTGTTTAATTTTGCAAATTTCCATTATTATTTAAAGTCATTAAATTTTCATAAACTGTACTTTGCTCCTTTCCTGACTGGAAACCCCCCCAGGTGAATTCGAAGATGAGGATCTTTTTTCATGATAGCTTTTACGATCCTGAGTTGTACCCGGAGGCTACCCCAGATATTGTCCAGGAGGAAACCATTCTAGAGAGTGCCAATTAGAAATTATGTATTTCAAGAATAAAATTCCATTATGCTGTTGTAGTAAGTGTGACTTGAGACAAACATTGACTCTATGTTTTAATTTGAATAAAAGCTTTTATTCCTGCAAATATTGTGTACCACTATTGAACAGCTTACTGCCGCCGTCTCACAACGGTGTAGGCTGGGCATGATTCCGATTCGTCCCCAACTAATTTGGGATCGGGTCGTGACACCCATCTTGGTTAAGGATGTGCGCCTACAAAGATTATTCGAATCCCTCCGCGGCCAAAGCGGTTCTGGGGCGCTCCGGCATTTAACCGTTTGGAGGAAACACCCGTGCACGGGCTATTATCACAATTTAATCTCAAGCCCATTCCAATCGACCATGCAATGCCCTATCATTCAAGTAATCAAATTCAAACAACCAAACATAGTCTTGAGTCCGAGACTCAGACTTATCATCTCGCATCTCTTTCGTTAGCCTTCTGTGTTCTTACATTTCATACTTCGTTTCAATGATTCAATGGCATCGTGCCTCAACTCAGTGCTCGTCAACCGAATGACCCGAGGGTCTTGAACACCTTTCGAGGCACCATGTCATATCCGACAGTTCCGCCACATTCATGCCACAACTGTATTCTCTCGCAACGAAGCCATCTTTTATTATCCCGTACACGTAGGCACGTTTCGATCGTATATCTATGTTCTATGACTTAGCATTACGCGCTAGGGCGCTCGCCTATTGTCTTTCAATGTTCTAGCCGTCTAACTCGTGCAGCAAAGGCACGGTATGGTTCGTGCACTAAGGCACTCGCCGATTACAGTTATTCCATGTTCTTACGGCTTGCACACCGAGGCGCTCGCCTATGCGATATCCAATGTCCCATAGCGACTCGTGCATATTGATGTACGTTTCATTTCGATTGTTCTAACTTAGTGTTCGACTCACACTATGATTTATCTTCGATCGGCCACGCCCGTGGCGTCGATAGGTTAACTTAGCATACAATGATATATTTGACTTATCGAATGAAGGAGTAAAAAGAAGTCAATCCTCCTACCTTGAGTCGATATGCCTTCATCGTTTCGTCGAGCCGATGCGACTCAATTCCCTAACTTTGTTGCACGGCCACTCTCCTGACTTAGCCATTCGAGCACTTCGTGCTTCATTGAGTTACACGTCCGATTTACCTTAGCGTGCCCAAGTCTTAGTCCGTCGCAAGGCGACGATTTGATTTCGCGGACCCCTTACTAAATATTGCAAAAGATTGACCTCTAATATTTTCCCGTCAAAGTATAACCTGCACACGAAACCAACTAAAATCAATACTTGCATCGATTCGGACTTGCGCCTTGGTCGATTCGATTTCTTAGAATCTTCGAGCCGACTCAACGCACTCATCCTTTGGGGCAACGCGGTGCTTCGCATCGATTCAACTCGATGCATTCTTTCGGGACAAGGCAACTCTTCGCATCGACTTAGTTCGATGTGTTGCTCGGGACACTCTTAACTCTCGTATCATTTTGCATCGATACATTTCCTTGCATCAACGTGACTCGTTGAGTCAACGCTTCAGCGTAATCCGCCGTGCGGAGCGGGGCATTACAGAATATACCACTCAAAACAAGGTTTGTCCTCGAACCAAAACCAACACTCCGACTAAGTGTTTTATAGATCGTTTCATGATCTCGTCCCACCAATGTTGTTCAGTTTCACACTATCTCGCAAGCTTTTCATTAACATTTCAAAGTCATCCCTGCAGCTCGATTTAAATTTTGTATACAACTTGATTTGGATTCATACCTATATTCAAGGCGTCCCGAAGATATATGTATTTCGACCGAGTCCAGTCGTAGCAAATTGGAACAAAGCTGACAGGTAAATTTCAATCCTATGCTTGCCATCTCGTACTCTCGATCGGACTTATCCTTAGCAACCGTTCTCAAAATTTCATCGCATACGTATATTCGATACATACGTGATTCATTTAATAAAGTCACTGCACGCGACGCGATTCACAATCGCCTTCTCGTTTCGTATGTTTCATCGGAACTATCAATCTACGCATTGCGTCAAGCCGTCGCACATCCAATCACAACGAGTCTCCGCAACGCCTTGTGTTCGAAGTCGCTACCCAACTATTTTCAAAGTCTTACTTATGCAACTTGTCTCGATACGATTTTTTTTTTCTTTGTTGACTTGCAAATGCATCAATATTCAGGGCTACGCCCGCTAGGTTACTTACGTAGTCCCCGTGCTTAACTTCTCCCGACGCAACTTTAAATTGACATTGCACAAAGGCCACAATCTATCCGACACGAAAATTTACATCAAGGCGACAGTGCTCAAGGCAACGATCGCCTTAGCACGAAGGTCCTTACGACGTGTCTTATGTTCAATTTCCTAACGAGTAAGAATTTACTAGCCAAATTCCCAACTTATCCATCTCGCAACATCGAATACAAGTTCGATTCACGCAAGCTCAATTGCAAGGTGAATCCGAATCTAACGACATGACTCATAAGTCATTCCCTTATCATTCCCTCTCGTGCATAGCACGTTTCTCGCAATCGCCTATCCGAATCACCAAGTCCGTTGGTGAATTCTAGTTCGACCGTCGACCAACATAACCATTCAAGTATTCATCCGACGAATACTCAAAATCTAACTATATCATTCTCAATCGAAAGCTGTTCCAACAATTCTCGATCGCCTAGACTTATTGTCAACATGCACCGTGTTATATTTGTTATCGGTGCAATCTCATATGCGATATCGCATGGGTCATCTTACGGTCTGCAGCATTCAATTCGATTTGGCGGTCAAGTCTTCTAGGGTCAGCTGCCCCGAAGCTATGCTCGATAATTGTGGATCATCACCGAAGGACAGTTTACTACGAACCATGCTATTTCTTATTTCGGAGCCAAATCACGCTCCGACAATTCTATACGACTACCCAATTTCGGACAAAACCACTTCTATCGGCGCAACTGATGCGCAACTATCCTCCGAGTCAAGTCATGCACTGTCGTCGATGATTCTGCAATTTACGAAACATCTATTCGCATCAAGTTCGAGTCTATCTTATTCACGGGTTGGCACACGAGATGCTATATGCATCGAGCAATCGTCGATGACTTATAGTCTCGTCTTTGATCAATCACAAAGTTCACGATCAACCAGTCCATTCTTTCTCGTATTGTTACTTACAAAATTTTGATAGCGCAAGGCGCACTCCATTTTGTATTCTCACATCGTGCTTACGTTTCCTTGCATATCGATCTTGATAGTTCATATCAATTTCGATAGCAAGAGGGTCGACTTCGAATCCGTTTCAACGTCAACTTAACTCGCATCGCATACATCCAAGTTCGCAACAAACTTTTCCATACGCATCAACTCATTTTCTGAATTCGTCGCAACCCGCTATACTTTGATTATGTAACCGAGTTACCGATTATCCAACATCGTGCCTTCGAGTTATACGATCTCGCTCTCTAAGTTTTGCGTGTTTTCAGTCGTACTCAAATGAGTTTTGCCGTAACGTAACCAACTATTTCTTAGGCACGATTTCTCACGTCAACCAACTTTCTTACCGAAGTCGCACATCGTGCGATTCAATTTCAATGTTTGTATCGCCTAACATTTCTATCGAGATCGCAAGTCGTGCGATTCGATTCGTCTCTCCCAATATTTCTACCGAGATCGCAAGTCGTGCGACTCATTTGTAAGCTCGAGTATTCCTTTCCCGTCGATCCGATTATTGCGTCAAGGCATAATCGTTTCGCTAGTCTCGGTCGTCCGACCGACTTATCATTCTCGTCCGACGTATCGTTCATTGATACGAGTCTCGCCTTACCGTTCCAACCGAATTTCGAAGAACACTTGCATCAACATACCGTCATATAAATTTTCAATCGAGTCTCGGTACTCCCCTGTCCGTTGCGGACAAATCTTTCGCAATTCTCACAAAGCGTCGATACAATTCATCACTCAAGTGTTATACTATATACCACTCGAGATCGAGTCATTTATCGCCTACGTGGTATGGCATATACCACTTGGAACTCAAGTTATTTCCCTCGCATTATACTTAATATAGGCCAACGTTCTCTTCCGACTCACGATTTCCGCAGTGATCGTGCTTGATCACAACTGTAACTTTGATTCTATCAAAATTCGACACGATTCAATCAATGTTCTCGCTTGCCAAAATAAGCTTGGTGTGCAACCGAACGATTCGTTCTATCGATTTACGATTTCAATTCTTTCCTTACGTTGCATCTCGTGCAACAATTTATTTGATATGTGTTGCACCCCGTGCAACAAATTTTACTTTCGATACGTGTTGCACATCGTACTACGATTTATTTCCGACACTTTCATTTCACTTTGTACAACGATTCATTTCCAATTTCCCTTGCACTTCGTGCAACGATTAATTTGATATGTGTTGCACCACGTGCAATAATTTTTACTTTCAATACACGTTGCACATCGTGCAACGATCATTTCCGATATTTACCGTACCTCGTGCAACGAATTACTCTCGACTTTTCAAGTCAATGCACAATCTGTTTAACACATTTGGTATTGGCTTATCACTTCTCACTTTCATTTTAACGCATATTCACCATTACTCGTTGCACTTCGTGCATCATTTTATTTCGCTTTCAACATGTTACATTGCGACAACATCTCAAATCGTATTTCATAATTTGTTGCGCTTGCAGCAACTAACATTTTTACGGCTCGTTTGCATTCAATGCAATATACCCCTCGCGACTTTCTTAGCAAACATCATGAAATTTCCAAAACACATGCGACAAAATTTCATGATTTGTATTAGACTTATTGTATGGAACATCCAGTGCGGCATCGAGTAGAGTCAAGAGTGATATCAAGTGGTGGTGGGCAACTTTTCGAACTGTAATGAAGCGAGCATCCAGAGGAAATTGAACCTAGAGCTCTGATACCAATTTGTCACGCCCCGACCCGGAATCACCCGAATCATCGTCCTCGCAGGGGGCGTGATGCCGCACGAGCCTGGAGTTGCGCTCGTGCAAGGCAAGATGACAAGTTCTCAAATGGTTATCTTTTGATTTGATATTAACAACGAAAGGAAACAGAGTATACGAAACAATTCTCTTTATTGATATCTGAAACTGAGATTACAATGGCTTTCGATAGCCTAACAATATATGCCAGATTGGCTACAACACTCAGGTTCTCTCTTGCCCACAAAGGATTTCACCGTTCCATACATCATGCCTTCTATATCTCGGTCGCATCAATCCAGCTGCGTAGTCCGAGTATCAATGCGATAGCACGCTTCAATACGCTTCGGCATTCCAAGTCTTAACACGTTCAAGCAACGCTTCGCCGCGAGCAATCCATTCCCTGCACCCTGCATGAAGCTGGTGGGGGATCAGTACGTTCGTCCTCGCATGTACTGAAGCAAAGATCATCTTTCCAAACCGACATTTTAATATTTATGTTGAATCCTGCAACTTAGCTTATGATCTTGCTATGTTCTCCTTAGGGTCAATTTCATGGCATCTTTGAAAGCGTAAAGTATGTTATCATAGCATCATTTATCGAATTGAATGTACAAGCAAGTAAGCAATCTCTTGTTTGATTCGTGGCGCGACTTACCAAGTTGACGCACTCGCCCTTGCACCGGTGCAAGGTGAATACGCCATAATCCTTCTCTGTCATGTTATTTGTGCATCTCTAAGCAGGATCTCTATGCGGGACGCATATGCGCCTACACTTTTAATCCATCGTTCCTTAACTATATGAGGGCCGTTGGCGTATCCGCGCCGGAATGGACAAAAGGAGTTCTTTTCTTTTCTCTCCTTCTTTTCTCTCTATTTGGTCGGGCTGCTCGGCGTTTCACGGGTTGGGTCACATCCCAACAACCGAAACGTTCCCGCTGCATACCATCATTTGCGGCTTTTCCCATCTTATTTAAGGATGTGCGCCTATAAAGATTATTCGAATCCCTCCGCGGCCAAAGCGGTTCCGGGGCGCTCCGGCATTTAACCGTTTGGAGGAAACACCCGTGCACGGGCTATTATCACAATTTAATCTTAAGTCCATTCCAATCGACCATGCAACGCCTATCATTCAAGTAATCAAATTCAAACAACCAAACATAGTCTTGAGTCCGAGACTCAGACTTATCATCTCGCATCTCTTTCGTTAGCTTTCTGTGTTCTTACATTTCATACTTCGTTTCAATGATTCAATGGCATCGTGCCTCAACTCAATGCTCGTCAACCGAACGACCCGAGGGTCTTGAACACCTTTCGAGGCACCATGTCATATCCGACAGTTCAGCCACATTCATGCCACAACTGTATTCTCTCGCAACGAAGCCATCTTTTATTATCCCGTGCACGTAGGCACGTTTCGACCGTATATCCATGTTCTATAACTTAGCATTGCGCGCTAGGGCGCTTGCCTATTGTCTTTCAATGTTCTAGCCGTCTAACTCGTACAGCAAAGACACGGTATGGTTCGTGCACTAAGGCACTCGCCGATTACAGTTATTCCATGTTCTTACGGCTTGCACACCGAGGCTTTCGCGTATGCGATATCCAATGTCCCATAGCGACTCGTGCATATTGATGCACGTTTCATTTCGATTGTTCTAACTTAGTGTTCGACTCACACTATGATTTATCTCCGATCGGCCACGCCCGTGGCGTCGATAGGTTAACTTAGCATACAATGATATATTTGACTTATCGAATGAAGGAGTAAAAAGAAGTCAATCCTCCCACCTTGAGTCGATATGCCTTCGTCATTTTGCCGAGCCGATGCGGCTCGATTTCCTAACTTTGTTGCACGGCCACTCTCCTGACTTAGCCATTCGAGCACTTCGTGCTTCATTGAGTTACACGTCCGATTTGCCTTAGCGTACCCAAGTCTTAGCCCGTCGCAAGGTGACGATTTGATTTCGCGGACCCCTTACTAAATATTGCAAAAGATCGACCTCTAATATTTTTTCGTCAAAGTATAACCTGCACACGAAACCAACTAAAATCAATACTTGCATCGATTCGGACATGCGCCTTGGTCGATTCGATTTCTTAGAATCTTCGATCCGATTCAACGCACTCATCCTTCGGGGCAACGCGGCGCTTCGTATCGATTCAACTCGATGCATTCTTTCGGGACAAGGCAACTCTTCGCATCGACTTAGTTCGATGCGTTGCTCGGGACACTCTTAACTCTCGTATCATTTTGCATCGATACATTTTCTTGCATCAACGTGACTCGTTGAGTCAACGCTTCAGCGTAATGCACCGTGTGGAGCGGGGCATTACACCTGAAGAGATCACCAGGTCCTCAGAGGGACGTAATAAGATACAGGAAGAACATGACATATATAACTACAAATGTAAATACTATAAACTACAACACAACTGGGTCCCTAACCGTCTAAGTGATATGCAATTTGAGGATAACTTCTACGCAGGGACTGTAGGATCAGCAGGGTAAATAAAGAATGGCCGTCAAGTAGTGCTCATCCGAGTCACTATCGGCCGAGGCAATAAGTAGCGCTCATCAGAGTCACTATCAACCCATAAATATGTGTAAAAATAAATGTAGCCCCTACGCTAATAGTTGTCCTCTCTTCCCAAATGATACTATACATGTGTAATAACCACGACGCACCAACACGTGTCACTTCCACAACACTGTTTTACACCTGATAACCGTCAAGTCCTCTAACATGTATCTATTAACAGTTATTCCTACGCATGCGCACGGGGGATCAGCCAACACGCAAGTGACCTCTATATGTATTCTCAACTCACACATATTTCGTGATACAATCGTGACAAGTTAATGAGATGCATTAGATTGACGGTATTCTCTTAACTCTAGGTCCACATGCAAGAAGAAAAATAAATAACTGAAAATAAAAGTGTAAAAAATATACAATAACAGAATAATTATATACAACTAAATGTAAGCAGTAAATATGGCAAGGTATCTTGCCTGATGTTCAAGTGAGGTAAGATGATGTCCTGACGACGAATCAACAACAGTGCACAAAGAGAAAGGTGTAGGAACAACTTCGGATGATGAAAATAGTCTATTATCTAATTATAATTAATACTGCACCTATTATATTTATTTAATAAATTCTAAAGTCAGGATATGGTATATTTTTCGTATCAGCTTTTTGAAAAACTAAACGGATCGCATTTTCGTTTCCAAAATCTCCCGAATTGCAAAAATACTGAAACACGTTTATTTTTGGGGTACTAGATACTCAAACAGTTTTGCAGAAATCTACAGAATGAATTTTGTCTATTAAAATATGTTTCTAAAAAGTTTATCTCGATACACTTCTTTAAAAAAAAACTAGAGACGAAACGGAGTTCGGAGCTAGAAGATATCGTCGTTCCAAGTTGCACTTGTTACTAAAAAGCGGGGCTAAATTCTGATGATGAGTTTTTGAGTTCCTATTGGACTAAAAATAATTTCGAATTATGCTTGATAGGAAAAAAATGTATTGGGTATATATAGGTACTTATTTCAGATTTACCTCCTAAATTAGATAGAATTTGATTTAAATTGATAGAAGTTACTTTGTTATGATATAATATAGATAGGGATGCTTTACTATTAGACTTAAAATTATGATTAACTTAAAATATAGTTCATATTTATCTAAATTATCTATAATATTATTTAAAATTACTATAGATAATAAATAGAGTTAATATTTATTTAAACAACCTTCATCTAATCTCATTTATACAAGCTGAAATATTTAATACTAAATTGATATTTATTCTATATTATGTAAATAGTGTACAATATAAGTAATATGTAAAAAGTAATAAAAGATATGAAATAAATACTAAAATTTTGAGAAAAATTGTATAATATAGTTTAGATCCTTAATGTACTAGAAAATAGCTTTATACATTTTTATACTAAATTCACTAATGAGCCATATACTAAATATATGTAAAATAATACAAATTATATAACAAGTCAATAAATAGTTATTTAAAAAATCCAAAAATTTTACAAATATTTATTTTAAAAAATCAGGGGGTTTACAAAAGTCTCATATATCTAGATAAGGACTAAGAAGAGTTTTAATTTTTCTTAGATTTTTTTGCTATTTAATTCAAATTGATTTAAAAGTAACTCAATCAAATATAATCCAATGTAGATTTACTCTAATTTAAACTGTATTTAAATAAACTAATATTTTTTACAACGTAAATCACCATAATTAATTACATATTAAATCAACCCATATTTAATATACCTTTTTTGAAATAATATATTAATGATAATAATTAATTTCGAAAATACAAATATATATATACACTCGCATGCAAAAATAATACTTACATAAAATACAGTTTTTCTAAATTACTAGTTATACTTGTACCATAAAATAAAATGTCCTTTTTTTTAAATAAAAATAAAGTTTGGCAATTCTCGGCGCGACGCATTTACAACTTCAAGCAATATAAAATATTTATCACCTATTATTTTGAAATATTTTCTACATCTATATAATTAAAACGTTTTATATGTACTTCGTACTTATTCGCACTTACCGAAAAATTTACGAAACGCAAACTCGTACGCGACGTACAAAAATCAATACCATATTTATTAAAAAAAATTATAGTAGAAATTTAGGAATTATATATATATATATATATATATATATATATATATATATATATATATA
Source organism: Iris pallida (assembly GCA_029216955.1). NCBI lineage: Eukaryota > Viridiplantae > Streptophyta > Magnoliopsida > Asparagales > Iridaceae > Iris > Iris pallida. The sequence goes on along the minus strand of JANAVB010035820.1, from coordinate 8,695,103 downwards.
TATATATATATATATGGCCGGTCCTGAGTTCGTGGGGGCCCAGGAGGAACTTTCAAATTAAGGCTCCCATACATAACGTAAAAAATATTTTAAAAAATAGTTACAACCAAGGATTGAACTTATAACCTTTCATAAAGAGTCTAAAATAGTTACGATTGCACCATAATAACTTCATGTCTAAAAGGGCCTATGGTATATGCTAGTTCTATTTTGTGATACAAAATTATTAATATATTTATATTTAAACTTTTTTTTGGACCCCTCATGATCGGAGGTCCTGAATGGTCGTCCTGGGCCAAGGCCGACTATTTAAAAAAAATAAATATATATATATATATATATATATATATTTTTTTTTTTTTTTTTTTTTTTTTTTTTTTTTTTTTTTTTTTTTTTGAAGCAATGGGTACTTGTGGCGAACTCGCCTCCACTGAGGCTCGAACTCCCGACCACTTGGGCCGCATGCATCTCTCTTAACCACTAGGCTAGAGGTCATTTGCCTATATATATATATATATATATATATATATATATATATATATATATATATATCAACATCTTATCATTTACGTATATCCAAGCATTTCTATGATAACACTCGTTAGATCTTTTTTAAGTTATCTAATTTTAATCGTTGAAAAATCAACAGTTAAGATTATATAACTTAAACAAAATCTAACGGATGTAAATTATTGGTATAAAAATTATTTTGGATTGTTGTGTTGCTGTTTTCGAAGATGTACTCAAATCAAATTGTAAAGACATTGTATACGAAGTAATGGTGACTACTACTTGTCTTGGTTTTAGAAACTAGGTCAGGGAATCACTTCCTATAGAAAATGGATTCTGCAGGTACTTCAACATTTTATTGGTATTTTTACTCTTAAATTTGTAATTGAGCTGCCGATAGTTCAACATTTTCTATGGTATTTTTCTCTTAAGTAGCTTTGGATGACCATTGACTCAAAAGTTTGTGCTTGCATAAGTAGGCAAATCAGTAAAATAGTTACAAACTTACAATATATCATTAATTAAGAGCATCATAACTCTACGGTTGTGTTTGGTAGGAAGGATATAAAAGTGGGAGGAAGAAAAAAGATAAGCATTTATTTTTCTTCCATATGGAAAGGAAAGATCATTTTCATCCTTTGTGTTTGGTAGCAAGGATAAAAAAGATAATAGATGCATTTTTCTTTGTTTGGTATGAAAGAAAAAGTGGAAGGAAAGAAAGTTAAAAAATATAGGGTTTACCAATTTTACCCTCAACTAAAAACACTTATTTACCATTTGACTTCATAAATAATTTTTAAATAATACATTCATATAGGGGTATATTGTTAATTAATACAAGCCTCCATTTTTTCTTCCACTTTTTCTCCCACTTTTGGGAGGGTTGGATTTCTTAGATTATGAAGGAAAAGTAATCCCCCCACCTTCCCTTCCTTCCTATTTTTCTTCCATACCAAACAAGAGAAAATGAATCTTTCTCTTCACTTTTCCCTCCTCTATTTTTCTTCTTCCCATTTTTTCCTCTTACCAAACACACCCTTATGAAACTGTGATTGTATCTGAGATGTGCAAGCTGTGGCCCAAAACTGAAAGTCCCAAAAAAAAAAAATTAACATCCTCATATATTACTAGTTTACATGTACGTACTTTGCACGTATTTTAATTATAATATTATAAAGTCAGTTGTCATCTTTCCGTCTGACTATTCATATGTTTGTGCTTTTTTTTACAATACCAAGAGATTCGAAGTACGATTTTTTAATATATTTTATTTTCTATTGAAAATAATAACATTTGAAAAATGGTAAAGACAGAAAAATTTGTTACCATTGGAATATGAAAAGTTGTATGGAAAAAGAAAACTTCATAGCATGCAAATTTTATTGCTTTGACTCTTAAACATAAATGACATATAAGTTGACATAATAACATCATGTTTATAAATACTCGAGAGTATTTTAGGAATTCAAAAGTTTCACCACCAAGTTTTCATATTATATAATAGAATAGATTAATGTGAAACTTTTATTTTTAGATTGAAGTCTCCCTATTTTTTTAGAAATTGTAGTAACATGACTCTTAGAATGTCAAAAAAAATCTATTTTTCGAGTGATAAATAAAAACAATTTGTACTATATGTACGGCCCTTAAAATGTCAGAAACGGCTACGCAAGAAAGTGTAGCTACCCAGTAAAAGAGTATCACCAAACTATCATACCTAACAAGAAGACACCCTAGTACATACTGTACATTGATCGACATTCTTTTTTTTTTGTATCATGTCCCCCATTATACTCGAAACTTTTTGTGCATACTGCATTATATGTCTTTTAGGTCCACTGTCTCCCAACTCTCATAATAAATGAAAAGAATAATATGCTTCCGTGACTCGATCCACTGATCTTCCGTTATCCAGCCAAATTTTTATGTTTCTTTTCGCTGACCACAAGGACCACTAGGATTCGATCCATTGATCGACAATCTTGGAGTCCTATTATCCTGTGGATTGCAGGGCAGTGATATACTTCACAAGAGCTTGACCAGATTGCTGAGCGAAAACTTTTTGCTTGAACCGTAAATGGGGATATGCTGGAAATGATAGCAAGTGTGCAGCCTTCGAGAAGGAAAATATTTCTTACCAAATCCAAACCAGGTCATTTTCATCACATTCTACTGAGAAGCGCTCCTCTCCAGCCTGCAATATCAGAAAAATTGTATTTAGACATGCTAGCTTATATTCACACACACACCTGGGCGTCCATCTCTATCTATTATGATGATTATAGAATCATGTGAAAATTAAGTGACAGTGTACTTGTTTTGGAAACCTTCCAACGTTTTGTTCGCGAAATCACCGGGTTAGAAAAGAAAAACGATTACTTTTCTATGTTTGGATGCCAAAAGAATTGAGAAAAAAAAGAAAGTGATTCTTATGAAAGAGAGGTTAGAGGAAAAAGTAATTCCATCCAACTAATCAAGGAAACATCGGAAAGTAAAATCAATAAAAATTGTAATTTCCAAAGGAAATACAAGGAATTGATTTTCTTTTTCTTCCATTCTGCGAACCAAACGAGGCCAAGAGTACAGAAAAAGTGTAGCATGAAGACAAAAAGTGCAACATCTTGGTAAAAAAATAAAAAATTGTCGCCAGGTATATATTAACGCTTAGATTTCTCTTGATGGATATTGCAATGAATCAATTTAGATTATAAATAAAAATGAAAATAAATGTATATATTTTTTGCCCTCAATTACTCTATAAAGAGTGTTTTTTTCTTTTAGAGAAAATATTGAAATGAAAAGTTTTTTTTTTTTTCTTTTAAACCAAGATTCATGTAAACCGATATGAAAATCTTTGTGTTAAAACAAACATTTGTGATCAATTAGGATTAAAAAAATAATTTATGAGAAGGGACGCACCTATAAATTTGAGAGAAAATAGATCGAAGTAGATTGAAGTTACCTCAAACAGAAAGGTACAACTTATAATGTTAGAGGTGCCACCAAATAGTGCAATTCTTGACCAATAAGTGTGTTTGTGCCACCAAAATAGTTTGTTGACACCTTAATATATTTAACTGGTGCAACAAATGAAGTGACTGTGTAAAACATGTTTCTGACTTTCCAATATCATAGATCGGAAGAACATAACCGGTGGGGCATCTTAAAAGATGTTTCAATAAAATCAATTTTATAAGAATTACAAATGTCAAATATCAACACTATTACTATTCGAATTTTGCGATTGGACCAATCCCCTAAATAAAGATGGATAAATAATCAAATAATATGCATACAATTACAGCGAAAACTGTCTCGTATCTCCAATGATACACTACCAAAGAAGCTACCTAAGCTCTCTGTGACACCTGGAAGATACTTCTCATCTTTAGAAGCTACGACACAAGGGCGAAGCAGCGTTCGAGATGAAATCAGTCAAAGAAGTCCATCTTCAGATCTGTAACGTCAAGCTGCAAGATCTCTGCATGACAGTCTAAGATGGATCACCAATGCTGCAAGAAAAACAATAATCTTTGTCATCTAGTTGTATAGTTTCTTCCATCATGAAATATTCTCATTCTCCATTTGCTCCTTTTTTATGTTTCATCTGAAGTCTGTCACTTTATCACACGGCATAAGGAATAATGAGGAAAATGGGTAATTCTTTACAACATGGTTTCTTCCTTTGCAAAAGTGAAAATTTATGATCTGTCTTTGCATCATACATGCAATTTGAATGTCAATTATTATGCCAAAGCAACTAATCCTTTTAGTGATATTCAATATTAAATGAAGAATTAATGATTTGAATTATGCAAGATAAAAGGAAGTAAATCTTTCCCTGCCCAAAATAACATTAAAGTGGACGAGATGCTGAGATATTCCAACTCAAACAAAATAAGCACTTCTAAAAACTACTATCCCACTTTAATACAACAGCAAAGACTTCATCCAACTTACACAAGAACAGTTCAGTGCTTGTAGCTGGAAAGCAACACGGATGCTAGACGGAGTCGACATGGTTCAATAAAATCCCCCAACAGCAAAGACATATAGGTGTGTGTTGTAATAATTTTTTTTTTACACGAACAGATCTCGGGGTGGACCAATGGGGCACGTGCGCCACTTTTTTTTTTTTTTTTTTGAGGTGTCCTTTTTTTCCGGGCCGACGAGCAATGTCTGGAGGAGATTCGAATCGTGCCCATCCCCACGAGAGTCCCTAGTGTATCCAATGGGCCACACCCACCACGGACACGTGTCCCACCTGAAAGTTAGAAAAGCTCGATGTGATATTTAGACTTGAGTGTACGTGCACACCTAAATTATACCCATGTACACTCTTAGGTAGAATCTATGTGAAATATTAAATGGGTATCTCACCCATCTGATATCCAGGTCTACTTAATTAACAACCAACAACCAAAAAAACCCTAATTCCCAAAGCATCGGAGTTTTTACCTGAAGAATGGAAGGATCACACAGTTTTCTTCATACTTGTGCCCCCACCACACTCATGTATTCAGTATTAGAGATTAGTTTTACACATGTAACTGATTTCTAATTAGTTTTATTTATAGCTATTCAAAAGAGGCGAAGAAATGTGCCGAACTTGAGTGACCCTTGTGGTTACCGAGAAGAGGCATAAAATTCTGACTGAGTGGCGGAAGATCAATGAATCGGACCACGGAGACGTATACAGGCAATGCAGCGTGCGCGAAGTCTCCTCCGTATCGTCAGACATCTCAAAAAAAAAAAAAAAAAAAAGGCAAAGCAATGTAATTTTAATGAAAAAAATAGTTTGACATATTGCTTCATGGTTCATAATTACTTTGTCCCATGATATAAATTATTGTATTTGAAAATATTTAAAATTAGTTTAATTTTAACCTGATACTCTCAACTAGTTACAAATTTTTAACTTAATAACCTAAATATTAAAACTAGACAACTTAATACGATCAACTATTGACAATTTTCAAATTGATACCCTCAGTCAGGCGGGTTAAACTTTCCGTTAAAAAATTGATCAATTTTTCCATTAACATGTCAGATCAAATAAGATACTAACACACATATGAGTTCCCGGCAGCCCTTGCAACTATTCGAATCAATTTCTTCAATTCTTCTCAGTGAAGACCATATCATCTCCACGTCATGTTAGAAAATGAAATCCTTTTTCACAACCCCAGTCCACAATTCATTCAGGTGCACCCCTAATTCTACCCAAGTCCATTAACTAAGATACTACTCCTCCAATATGGTTTGCCTCCTTTGCACATGCCCAACCCATCTCACACGATTATCACTTATTCTCAACTAACATAACCATAACTTCCTGTGAAAGTACTCATCCGTTTAAGGTATTTCTTACCATATCAAACGATTTTCTCATTTATCGCGCTCATTTCTCACAATATGACGTTATGTATTGCCACTAATACATCTTAGCATTGTCGTTTCAATGCACACTCATTTTCTGGATATGTTTCTTATTTTCCAATATTTTGATGCATAAACAAAGCCTGTTATTGTAGAATTCCTCATTCAACTTACAGGTATCATATTGTCAACTACAGCTCATTTACTCTGTCATACTAGTTTTAAATATTCTTAGATTCCAAAACTTCTCTACATGACTTTATTTAGGTTAATTACAGTAAGACTGTGATAACGTTTGATGCATATCAGTTAACCTCACTTAGCCCGGAGACCTTCAGTTCTCCGTCCAAATTTTGACGAAGACACCAAAATGCTGCTGATTTGTATATGAAATAAAAACTAAGACCCCTCCAAAGCTTCTCTACCTGACGTTATTTTAGGTTAATTACAATAAGAGTGTGCTAATTAATGTTTGATGCATATCAGTCAACCTCAGTTAGCCCCGAGACCTTCAGTTCTCTGTCCAAATTTTTATGAAGATACCAAAATGCTGCTGATTTTATAGATAATCTGGACCGTTGATCTCGATCCAGTGGTATTAATAAAATACCGAATTTGGACCTTCAGCCCCTGCGTCAGTATATGTCGTTGGTATACTAGCGATGTACCGCCAAATGATTCTGGAACAACAGCAGTGGTATACCGCGGTATATACCAGATAAAGGTTCTGGAACCAAACTTGAGTTGGTTGCAAACCAGCGGTATACCAACGGTGTATCGCCCCCTCTGATACTCCTCTGCACAGACTCTGATGCGAGCTCGAACCGAGCTACCTCCATCGCCTTTGACTCCCTGGACTTTAATTCCGGCACACACATGGATGACGCTCATCGCACTTCGGGGTGTTCTCCACGTAGGTTGGAACCCCACCCACTACCAATAGAGAATTTAAACTTCCGGTCCGATTTTTCCGAGTTCTTATATCTCGAAGACTTGACAACAATGCTTGTTTACTTATTTAATAGTTATAGTAACAGTAAATAATATTTAGACAAATAGTGTGCAATTTATGATATTTAAGATATCATCTTATCACAACATTTGATGAGAGAGATTCTACAAAGAGTTCGAGTTAAATCTCAGACTCGAAACTAGTATTGAATTTTTGTGTGTCTGTGAATATACAGGGTTCCTTCGCTTTGCTAGACTGCACTGATCAATGATATCGAATAAAGCCAAAAGACTGAGATGCTCAAGAAATTAGATTTACTTCTCAAACATCCATTTGTAGGTGCACCGATTAGTGGTTACATAACAAAAAGGGAGAAGAAGAATACACTTTACAGCCACTTAAATTAGTAACCATAGTTCATTGCGACAAGTAACTTTGTAGTCCATGCATACAAGTAATTAAGCCTGCACATTTGGATGTAGCATGTGTTGAATGTAACATGTCGCAGTACAGATATATACTTGTGACGATCCGAGCAGTAAGTAGCATTGGGCATGCATATATGCTGATTCTCCATTGAACTTCCCCTGCTCCACAACATGCATTCTTGACCTCATTATATCCTGAATAAAGAAAGACATTTTAATTAAGAACCTTGCTATTCTCTTTCAATCATTTACAAAGCATTCTTAGATACACTTGCCACGAAAACTTTTACAATGTCCACGGATTTTCAAAATGGGCTATCAAAATTATCCTTAATTTATAAGGGAAGGTATAAATTTTATTTTATAAAACTGTAGTATAATATCGTCCCTCTTCCTACTCGAGAATTTCTTTTCTCATCCATCATAAGTCAAGCCTCTGATGAGGATTATGAACTCATCGTTTTTTTCCACTCCTACTGAAATAATTGGTCCAATATTAGACTTCCATGGAAGAATACGACTAGGAAATAGGAATGACTATATACCTCTGCATGATATATACAAGTTCAAAGAGAGATTTTCTGTTAAAGAAGGTTCAAAAAGAATATAGTGCTTACCAAGTGCAGAAGGCTTCTTGATTATATTCAAAAACCACATTATAGGAACTCCCAATTGAGTATTTTATCCCTTGCAGTTTCGAGCTAAGGTCATGTAGGAGAGCATTTGCTGCAGAGTTGATCCTCAATGCCAACTCGTTCAAGATGTCCAAGCAACTGCCCAGAGGGTTCAAAGTTTTCGGATATGGACAGCGTCCAATAATGCTAAACTCCATTGCTGATCCAGATTGTATAATTCCTGCCAAATCATCTTGCAAGTTTATTTCCATAAGTGTATGTATAGATATCTTGAGCGAGAGCGACACTAGGGAAGAGGTTACCTTCATGTATATGCTGATCGGTAAATTGTTTCGTCCAACTTTCCTTGGGAGAGCTATTTGTGAGAAGAAGGCGAATATGTCAGAAATATGGATCTGGATATCAAAACAACAGCTTTAGAAGGAAAACACTTGCATGTATATATTTGATTGGATTGTCGAAAAAGACTTTTTTTCAGCAACTTAGAAGTTTATAGAGCAGAAACTAACATCAAAATATGAGAATCCCTGTGACAACAGTTTAACACTAACTACCATTGAATCCAAGACTTACTGATCCTCCAGAAGCAAAGTTTGCGCCTTTCGTTCCTCTCATCGTTCGATGGGCCCAGATTGATTATAAAAGCACAAACACGAGTCCAATGATGAGGTCTGTGTTATGTAGAGGGATGAGAAATCCGGATAAGAGTGGCGTAACCTAGAAAATGTTGGGAATTATGCTGAAGTATTTAAATAAAAACCGAATGTAAAATCTGAACTTATTTTTAGTGATTGTTTGTAATAATTTGGTTATGCTAGCTTTTTTTTACTACTCTTGTTATATTCTTATTCCTGTAGAAAGAAGAACTTTGCTATGCCTACAAAGAAATGCTTACAATTCCCTTACAACCGCCACGTGTCGGGCTTCGATTGGAAGAAGGGGAGAAGTGGCGGGGTCGGGTGGAGCTCATGTAGCGGGGGTAGGTGGGACCCATGTGTAAGGGGCGGGGCCGCGGGAGAGAGGTTGCAAGAAGGTCGTAAGTATTTGGTTGTAGACTTAGCATTTTCCTTTGCTTAATGTACTCCAAATGGTTGACAGTCTCTCTTTTGAGTGTTCAAGGACTTGTACACGCTTGGTGTCATCTTTTGAGCAGTTAATTATTAGCCACATTAATTGAGAAAACAAAATAGAAGACTCAAGCAGATCTAGCATACTCAAGACCAAACCTCTTTAAGTAACCTTGAGTGCATTCAGTAGCATCAGAATCCCAAACATCCTTCCTAACTAACATGTTTCTTTCAAGAGATCTTAGATGTGAGAAGGATTGTTTTAATATCTTTCGATGTTCTTCGCATACTCTTCGTAAATCCTTTCAGATTTCAAGGGAAATTGAGGCAATATATCAGAATTGTGAAAGGGAGCTGGGTGCATTTTTACCGGTTCATATTGATAGGGTGTAGACCTAGAAGGTACAAAATGTGTCTTCCATAGTGGAACTTGTTGGGTGTGTTGCTTATTGGAGAGCAATGTCAATGTGACTCACATGGGGGGATTCCTTTAGTCCCACATCTAACAGGAGAGAGCACTCTCTTTTATTTTAAGTGCTAACTTTGTTAGGTAAATGAGTTTTGTGGGGATGGACTCAAGTCCATGCAACCCACGAGCGGGTGTGCAATTTAATGTTTTTTTGCACACTTAGCACGTTGGAGCATCACAGACCAGGCCAAGGTAAAACGGTAATTTTCTCTCTTTTTATATTTTTATTTGTTTGTTTGTATTGCAGTTAATGGTGTTCCGCTGCCACGAATCTTACTTGTTACAAAATTAGTGGTTGGTTATGGGTTACAAAACAAAATTCTTCTCGCTCAGAAATCTCAGAGAGAAGACACAACTCGAGAAATCCTCCATAACCAAAAACTTTTTTGAAACTCCACTTTCGTTTAACTTCTCCATTGTGCAAGACTTGTTGATCGGTCGTTGGATTCACCATCAGGTGTATGGTGTTGTAGTCATCTGGATTCGTTGTATCTCGGGAGTAGATCGCTATCTTCCATATCCCGCTACTCGTGTGGGAAAAAAAATTCTATTTAAAGACATCATCTTTCTGTAACGTGCCTCAAATTCCTTATTCTCAGTTCTTATTTCTAGTTTATGTTGTTTTTTATGATTGCATTCTTTAGGAATATTCTCCACCAGAACTCTAGTAGATTTTACTGATGACTAAACTTATCCTAAAAGGACGAACAAGTATTTAATCCCTTGTGTTTGCAATTGATCTCACTATTTTTTTTAAGAGTAAATTCAATAATTTTATTTATTAGTTGTTGAATTTTAGTAGATCTAGCCTATTCAACTTGATTTTATGATTTGTTTTAATGAATCGATTAGTATGAGTAAATGATCTAGTTGTAAGAGTAAAATCCTATGCGTTTTGAGAAGTCAAATATGCTGAAGGTCAACAACCAACTATCCCTCCCTTTTTAATGGAACTAGGCCAATTCTTACGTGTTGAATGATAATAAATCTTCAATCAATCCACCACGACTGCATCATGAGTCAGGTTGTCACAGACTTGATGTCTAACCTACACCTCGATTCATGCAGCACACAAATTTTCTTATCGAATATCCTTACAAGCCTTTATCAAATGTTTAGCTAGATTGCTAAAACGAAAATGAAAAAATCTGGAGAAAATCTGGAGCAATAGATTGAAATTTTGAAAACTTTACTCTGTTACAAAGAATTTATAACTTATTGGGTGATGAACAAATGAGCTCCCCCATCTTTATATATCCCCAATCATTTTACAAGAATGACTAAGATTATACCATGCGTCTGGATACAATAATAAGGAATATTGTAAATATCTAGGTTCCAGAAAGTTTTCACCATTTTAGCTACAATCTAATGGTGGAAAGTTTCTGGAACCTAGATATCTATAGTGATATATCTTCATGATAAGAATAGTCTAAAACTTAAAATCTAGAAACTTAGGGTCTGCTTAGTAACGGTGTTTGCATCGGTTTTGGGATGTTTTGAACCGACCATTTATGAAATCTCCTACTTGTTAATTTTTTTTGAGATAATGGTCTTGGTCGGCTCAGAAATCCTCCAAAATTGATGTATTGTAATTTTGGATGACTTTATAAACATCCTAAATCGGTAGATTTTGAGGAGTTTTATTATTTTATTTTTTTATATGCTCACAAAAAATATATAATTATAACTACTAATATCAAGCATGGGACATATATGTAATTTTATTCGTATAAAAAACTTTCTGAACCACTCGTTAATAAATTACCAAGCACGGATTGGACTGGTTTAAAAGTCGCTACTTAAAACCACCCAATATCGGACCCTCATAACCGCTCATAACATGTACTCTAAAAGTACCTCATAATCGCTACCCTACAATTGCCAAACAAACCCTTAAGAAACTCTCATGAGAGTTCAAGAGGACTCCACCATGCATTAAAAAATTCTAGAGTTTTTCACCTAAATTTTTTGGCTTGATACAATGTGCACATTGTCTCGATGGAGCGAAAAATATTATGTAATTTTTTGTTTATTTTTAGAGCTATTTCTGTTTCGTTAACCATCATTAATTCATTAGGCCTCGTTTAGTTCACGGAATCATCGGATTGGGAAAGGAAAGTGATTACTTTCCTATGTTTGGGTGCTAAAGGAATTGAGGAGGAAAGGAATGTGATTTCCAATGGAAGAAAAATTAGGGAGGAAAGTGATTCCATCCAAGCAATAAGGAATCACTTTTCCACATTGAAGTATTCACTTTCCTTTCCAAATTCCTTGATATTTTCAAACATCGAAAAAAATCAATAAAAATTATAATTTCCCAGAAGAAGTGAAATGCCAAAGATTAATTTCTTTTTCCTTCCATTCCGCGAACCAAACGATGCCCTAATGGAACGTGTAGAGATTTTTCCCACCTTTAGGCCTTGTTTGGTTACCGGAATTTGAGCTTGGGAAAGGAAAGTGATTCCTTTCCTATGTTTGGGAGCCAAAGAAAAGTTGTTGGAAAGAAAAAATGATTCCCAAGAGGTAGAAAAATAGGAGGAAAAGTGGTTCCTCCCATTTATCTAAGGAATCACTTTCCCTCCAACTTTTTCGCATTTATTACAAAAAGTTTTGACCAAAATATCCATGTTCATAATATTATTTACCATTTTTATCCATAATATTTTTTAGACAAAAATATTTCTAAGTAATAATTATTTTTATTAGCACGAGGGTATTTTTGAAAAATTGACTTTATTTTGTTTCCTTTCCTTACAAACACCAAACACTATAATAGAAATTAAAGATATATTCCGGCTATAATTCCGATCTTTCCAAACACCGGAAAGAAAAGTTTATAGGAATTATAATTTCATAAAGAAAAAGAAATACCAAGAAATCAGTTTCCTTTCCTTTCTATTCCGCGAACCAAACGAGGCCGTAGTTCTAGAAAAAATAGATTACGGCTACTTTATTCTCATCGAAGAAGATGATGGATGAAATGTCGTGCACGGACCAACAGGAAGGAATTAGTAACCAAAATGGCCAAATCATTATCATTTCTCCTCCACCATCACCTAGCTAACCATGTTCAGTCGTGGTGCATCACCATCCCCTAGTAAATGTGAACAAGGGCTTCTGAACAAAATTCCACTTGTGTCACAAATAGAAATATAACTCACACCTTGGAACTCTGACTACACGTGAAGGAGCCGGAGCTGGGGGAGTTGGTTATTTTTATTACTTTACAGTGATAGCACTTTAAAGTATAAATATATTTTTATAACTATATATTGCACTTTAAAGTAATAAAGTTTTTTCTTTTAATCACTTCAAAGTGTATTATAAATATATAAATTATTTATTTTGTCCTCAAATACTATAATATTATCTTAAACACAAATTCTCTATAAAAAATGTATATATAAGTTCACCCTCGAATACTTTTGTCTAGGAGTGTGCATTAGTCGGCGGTCGACCTATTTGGTCACAACTGAAGTCGAACCGAAGTTAATCGGTTTGAAAAAAATCACAGCCGAACCAAACTAACCAATTGGTCGGTTCGGTTTTGAGACCGACCGACTTGGTTCGGTTTGGATCGGTTCGGCTGATCGGTTTTGATCAGACAAAAAATTTCAAGTATATAAAAGTGTTTCACAAAGTAAATTCACACAAAAATAAATGCTAACTACCACCTGTTTGGAAGATGTTTGTATGAGATACCAAAGTGGACAATAATCTTCTAAGTAAATCAATTGCATAATAAAATTTTTCTACAAGTCTAAAATGATTCTCGAAAATAAATCATATTCCTAATAGATCTATGAATTGAAGATGGAAAATAAACAAACCATGAGATGGATAACTTTGACCGGATATAAACCTAACTTTAGGTTGTTACTAACTAGGTTTGGTTCGGTTTAAGCGATTTTTGGAATGACCAAACCGTGAACCGAGTCAAATCGGACGGTTTTTTAAATGGTCAAGTCGAACCAATCCAATCAGACCATCGGTTCGGTTAAAAACTGACCGATTCGGTTGGTTTTGTTCGATTTGGTCGGTTTGGTCCAAATATCTCACCCCTACTTTTGTCAACACAACATAAATCTATTTCATCCTCAATTTCATCTTCAAATAACAATAAAATTGAAATTTATTTAATAATTTAAAATTTATTCAATTGTTAATTTTTAAACCAAACGTCCTTATTGGACAAGAAAATTATTTCATAAATTGAAAATTTTGAAACCCTTTTTTTTATAGAACTAAAGAAAACAGAAATAGAAGTGACTATGGTTGTTTTGGACATGTTTTGTAACAATTAGAATTGTTGAATATTATAAAAAAAAATTGTAGTTGCAAGCTAATGGTAAATTATAAGCTCAATATTTGAACTTATAATTTATCACTTATAATTGTCATTACTATATAGTGACGAGTGTTACAGTTAGTTGTAACTAACTATTGGATGATTGTGCTAATCGATCATAATGGAGATATACCTATCATGTTTGGAGTCTTATAAAGATACTATTGTATCCGGCTGTTAAGCAATCATGCTATTATAAATAGAAATAAATATATGGAGAACCCTTGAAGGGTTCCATCAGAGTACTCATCTCTCCACCTCTCATTTTCTTAGTCTAATAAATTAGACTACCACACATTATCATAACAAACTACTACACATTATCAGCACATAGCTCTACCATATGAAAACTTATGATTGCGCGATCATCCTCGAATCCTAAGAGTAGGTATGATCTATTAAATTTTATTATCTAACTTTTTATTGCTTCCTTCTTATCACGAAAAGAGGATTCCTCCTTTAAAGAACAACTCTCTCAACCTCCATGACCGACTAACGAGAAAGATGGCTTTCAGTCTTACAAGATAATTCTGATCTATAAGCCGCGATGACTTTCCAAACTATACAGATTCTTTGGATTTGTCAGACATAAATGATTTTTTAATATTTTTAGATCCTCATGGATCACTAGCCATGTAGCATCTTCTACTCTAGAAATATTAATAAGTGAAATTTATTTAGTTTTATTTTTCAACAAAAAATATTTAAAAAATATAGAAAATAATTTAAAGGGTACTTTGGTAATTAAGATTATCGAAAAGACACCATAAGCCTAGAACAACTAATAGGCAAGGTGGAAGGTCATCCAAGCCCCACTAATACTTTAGAATGAATACTTGCACCATTTTATAATTCAATATACTGCAATATACGATAATTTATAGAAGTATTATTATTTTTGGAATAATTAAGTACTATAATAATTGATTAGACATATTATATTATTTAAAATGCATTCAATACTTATTAGGAAGTGTAACGACTTTGAAGTGTCATATCTGCTAGCTTCGGACTCCGATTCATGTCAAAAAAATTTAGAATTATATGGAGGCAAGATTTCATAATCTATATTTTAATAGATTTTGTTTGAATCATGAAGTAGTATTTTTAGAGTATTAGGTATAAAAAAACGAATGTGTTTTGGTGTTTTTGTAATTCTAGGAGTTATCAAACTCGAAACAGTGATCCGTTTAGTTTTACGAAAATCTAAGACAATGAACTACAACATAGTTTAGTTTTTGAATAATTAAAATCGTATGTTATATTCAGTACTAATTAGACTTAAAAAGTGAGTAGTTAAACTACCAAAAATCTTATATTTAGATATAGAAAATAAAAACGACCATAATTCCTAAATGAATTGAGTTTTATGCAAACCTTCGATTCTATTGCTCTTGCAATGCTGAAATCTCCGAGACAATGTAAACAAATCTAGGTTATGAAATAGTTGACTTTCGGATCAATAGGTTATATTGATTTGCGTGCTATGGATCCCGAATTTGTAAACATTGTCCTAATAAACTCATATTTTAGTATCAAGTTATAAATCAAAATTAATATGATAAAACTACTTTTAATGATAATTATTTGATAATAAATATTTATTATGTAGTAAATACCTTAGTTTAAAATCGCTAAACTTGGTCTTAGTTTTGTGCATTAATTCACGTGTCATAGAAACAAGTCCTACATGAATATAAATTATGTTTATACTATAGTACTAATCCTATGTTTTATTTGTGCAATATTGTTATGTTCTTGCTATGGGGATAGTGACATAATTTTTTTGAGGGTACCAACCTACAATCAATAGCTAATCCAATATTTGGAGGTTAATGCAAGTACAACTTTAATTCCTTTGGTACGTGTATTTTGTACTATATTTTTTTTTGCAATCTTTTCATGGTTAGCTCCCATATTCATGTTATATAGTTCTTGGCTCATAATGACTGTCATTTGTGCATGAGAATTAGACTTGATATATTATTGCACACGTTCACTTTAATGATTCTAGTTCAACTTCAATGTTCAAGTTCAATATTAATGTCATAGTGATAATGTTTACTTTTGAGAGTCAGACGGAAAGTACAATTAGTAAGCATATCAAATCCATAATATCAATGTTGATAGCAGTCGTACCTCACGTTTCGACTGCCATATGTACTAACCCATCCACATGTAGAAAACTTATACTATAGAACACACTGTACACATTACCTTGATTATTGTTGATATTTCTTCTAGTTCTTATCTATTCTTAGCATGTTTGCATATTGTTAGTACCGTTGTAATTGTGTTTTCTTTTTAAATTGACATGGGTTGCATTTAGATAGTTCTCTTTCTTTACATATATGGATGTATATCATATTGTATAGATTTAAAATTATTGATGTGTTTTGCTCCAATACTGACTCGATATGTTGACAATTTTAGACAATTGGTTACCCTACACTGTGGACCCTATGGTGGCGATATGGACCTTTTGGAGACCAACCAATGATTCATGAGTTAGATATTAGTTAGTTTTGTGAAACTTAATTTATTGAATATTTAGCAGGTTTGTTTCCGAATTTTGATTTAAATGTAATATTGGATTTTATAAGTTTTTGTTGTTGTGAATGAGAAAAATATGTTATTTTTGTGATCAATATTGAATATATGGAATTCAGATTGCATTAAGGTCTAGACATCGTACCAGCACCGATGCTGTAACGTAAACTGGACTTGACCACTTACTCATATCTTAAAAAAAGGGAGCGGGACGTGGCAAGCCATAACTTTTAATATTTTTAGATCCTCATGGAATATTAGCCAGAAATGACTTTCATCATTTTTAGATCCTACTGGATCATTAGCCATTAATGACTCTAAAACATAGTGCCTATAATGCTATTAAAATAGGTCAGAGGCCATTCCTCCATTATTAACACTGTCCCTGGTGCTATCGACTTCCACCTAACCTTGTTGTACGTGAGGCAAACAACAAACAAAATATCACCTGAAGCAATAAATAAAAATGGCTAAGTCATTAGCTTTGCAGAATTGAACGAGTCTGCCAAATAGAGCAGCTCCGCTAAATAAATAATATCCTCGCGGTTAGAGAGAGCTTTACTGAATCATAGTCCCACTGCCAACATTTTTTTAAAGCAAACTAAGAGCTGAGCCCTAGTCATGTGGAGCCTAAACCTACGGAACCTAGACCTACAGAAATCAGCAGAAAACTAGTGCTCCTGGCGTTGGCACTGTATTGGCTTATGGTTAGTATAAATCAGTAGAAACTGAGTTAATTGGGGAAACTTTTCAACATCTGATCGATCAGGTCAAATGCATAGAGGACATTTCCTATTCATAGATTGACTTCTTTTGAATAAGTCCAAAATACAATGGATTGTGTCTTGGCAAAAAAAACTCTACATAAGAGTCTATCCTATATATTTTTATTGTGATTTTTGTTGGACATTTTCACAGTTTAGTTTTAATGGATGTTCTTTTGTTATCATTTTCGATGATGTTTTTATTGCACACTTTCATCAATTTTTGCATTTATTTGAGAATTCTAAGAGAAATATGTAACGACCCGCTCCGTCCTAGCGGAACGCCGATTCAAACGGCAAGTGCAACGACTCAAACGAGCCGTCGACCCGAAGAGTGGGCATCGACCTGATAAAGAATCGATGCAAGGCTTACATTGGCCCGTCAAGATGAATATAGACTTAGACTTTCAGAGGCGCGCTCGGAGTATCGCTCGGCCGATGCGAACATCGCTAAGGTGGGTGGCTCCGATGAACCCGTCTTTGTTTTGCCTAGACACATAACAATGCGGACACTATCACGAGAATCGCTAGGCGATAACCCCGCGCATGCTAATAAATGACTCAACGCACCTAGCTAAGGAAATAATCCCATCTTGCATGCTTGTATAGAATATGGAAAGAAACATGGAAAATATGAGAACTCTCGCACCGCGCTCCACGCTCGTGCTACGGCACAAGCTTACGTTCAAGTCCCTTACGCGTTCAACAATGAAACAATAAATGGGTTACAACAATGAAACGGAAGACTATCGACATAGTCGTTCCGAGTAGAGTATAGCAACATTGAAAGATTTTGGGACCGATGGGTCACCAAGGCGACTCCCGCACGGGGAGTTGCATAATGAATGAATGAATACGTGAAAAAGGAATGAATGAACGAACAAGTGAAAGAAAGAAATGAAAGAGTGAAATAAAAGATAAGACATGAAAGACGTTAGCGACAGGTATGACGGGCACGTGCAACGGGGCTCGCTACCCGCGCTGCACGGACGCCAACCTGATCGATAACGCATTATGGCTAAAGACAGCCGTTATGTTAAATGACAAGTAAAATACGAAATGGTCGTGGACAAACGGCACGGGCGATGGGGAAGAATACCGTGGCCGTCATGAGGAAGGATTCTGCGGCACGGGCGATTGGAGGGGGGGGATACCGTGGCCGGCCTAGGCGGAATCAGACATGGGGCTTACGGGATGCTTTGAGTGGGAGCTCGGCCACTCAAAGAGACGTAATGCCAGGCATTTCAAGAGACTATCAAGGTATACCAGCCATCACGCTTCGATAGGTGAGAATGTCCACGTGATATGTCCAAAATGGCTTATGATGCCAGCGACCCATGTATGTAGATTAAGTGGACTATGCTGGTGGCAATCCACGTGCAAGTCCTTGCATTGAAACAAGTAGTCTAAGTTAACTAAATGAAGTGCCTCCTGAACATGCTGAACATGCCTGAATGTGCTTAAAATGTAACGTCCCGAACATGCCTGAAATGTAACATCCTGAACATGCTCGAAGTGTAACACTCATGAACATGCTTGAAATGTAACGTCCTGAATATGCTCGAAATATAACACTCCTGAACATGCTAGAAATGTAACACTCTGAACATGCTGGAAACGTAACACACCAAGTGAATAAAGAGTAATTCATGCAAAATGAGTTAGAGAACGTGCCTACGACATGCTAGGACCCGAGGCAGGGACACGCTCTTGATATTGAAAGTTTACATGAGACACATTAAGTTATTCCTTATGAACTGTTGTCTAACTTGGTTTACTTTGGACAGGGAAGGCCGGACGGTAAGTATGGGTAAGTCGTACATGTATTTTCATGCGACACTTGTATTCGGCAACACGAGATATGCTATGAGATATGCCATGAAAATGATCCTAAGGCAAGATTAGAAAGACAATGAATGATAGACGGTGCACAAAAATAAATGGGACGTGTTTGGTAATGATAGCATTGTGGGCGAGCTAGCCTCCCCACCAGTGCATAACAATGTACTGATAACCCCACAGTCTGCTTGCAGGATGCAGGAAACGTCATTGGGTGCGGAGCTTCCCTCGAACGTGCTAAGGCGCGGAGCTATCTCTGGAGCCTTGGAGCGTTGCAAGAAGCTGAAGCACCCTATACAGGACATAATGTATCGGAACATCGCCATGAATCATTCTATGTTGTAAGCCACTTGGCACGCCTTTTATGTTTCAGAGAGAGACTAGCTTGAGCGACTTGTAATATCGGCCTAGCGCTGCTTGTAAACTTCTTGAATATCAATAAAGAGTTCGAATTCGCTTCTACTTGTGTTCATTTACTTTCTGCTGCAATGGAGACACTCTGTGTGACTCTGTGGCCTAGCTCAAATCGACCGTTTTTGGACTTGGCCTTGCACGGGCGCAACCTAGGCCCGTGCGGCATCACGCCTTAGCGAGGACGATCGCTCCTACGGGAGCGGGACGTGACAGATTGGTATCAGAGCACGGCTTTACGTCCTTGGACTTCACGTCGATTTCTCAGTTTTGAAAGCTCGTCGTTGGAAAAAGAAGTGTACGCTCTCTCTCGTTGTGCCTTGGGATGTTCCATACAATAAGTCTAAATATTTTCAAAAGCTCGTACGGGTACTCGGTTGGACGGGATCGATAGGTGAAGGCCTTTGTGCCCCCACGACGAACTTGAGTTAGAAGGAACCGATGCTAAGAGTTAGCAAACGCAGTGCGTGCTTGAATAAGCTTACGCTGACAATAGCAAACGAAGTACACGAGACCGGAGTATAGTTCGAACAGGATCATTATGCACGCAGCCTTTTGGCTAAGTTGTGCGAAGTATCGCGCACCTAGATCTTCCGGTACAAACGAGATGCGAGCGAGATCGGTTATCATTCGAACGAGAATAAGTGAGCGTGCAAACTTGAATGTAGTCCGCATGGAATAGCTATGCACACGGCCTTCTGGCTAAGTTGTGCAGCGTGTCGCGCACCTCGACTTTTGGGTGCAATCGGGTTGCGAGCGATATCAAGTATCGCTCGATCGAGAACGGAGATACACTTTGAGTGTCTATCGATAGGAACGCTATCGAGTTAAGGCTTAGGCGTACCTGAAAGATTGGCTTGGATTTTGAGGATTAGTGCGAACGACTTAGTACGTCGAGGCGACGTGAGCGATTACGCTAGAGATTCGTCGAACGAATCTGAAGGATGTCTTAGCGCATGACGCAAACGTGATTGAGGAATAGATCGTATGGCTTGAATCCGAGTGGTATATGTGATAGGTTCGGAGAAGAATAAGAATAAGTGTCGACGACTAGTCGAGTGGCTCGAACCCTGAGTGGTGTATGGACGTCATAGAAATTTTTCGAGCGAGACTAAAGGATTTACGGATCGTACGAGTATGTCGGCAAGCGATGCAATCGCGCAAAGCCTTAGAACGTGTCACGCTTAGTTGGCCGTGACTTCAAAAGTCCCGAACGAGATATCGTTGGACAACTTGTCAATGGGCAACGCGAGTTAGAAAATGGTTCGGAACGATGAATGAAAATGAATGGTCTTGATCGAGGAAACTTAGAGGATCGCGCGTACGATTTTGGACTGATTCAAATGAATTGTGACTTGAGTTTGAACAACGATCTTGAAACTAGCTTGAGGAATAGCAGTTGAACTTGATCTTGAATATTAAATAAAATTGTGGAATATCCAACTCGGACAACAGCATCAACGCACGACTCGAAATCGGTTGCAAAGAAAGATCGTCAGGTTACACATATCATCGATGGTATTGAGGCGTATCAAAGATTGATATGCGATAACTCGGGGGTACTCTGACTCGGCGAATAACGATCGTGCAAATGTTATTGTTCCGTTGGATGCTATACTTGGAATGTTAAAAATGTGTCGAGGAAAAGATAGACTTGGCTCGAGGATTTTCTAGTTGAACGCATGACGGTCAGACTGTCGAATTGATTTGGCTTGGATAAAAATAAGAATGCTTGGATTTGCTTCGTTGACAACCACAATGTTGACGTTCTTGTCTTATGCGAGCGCAACTCCAGCCTCGCACATGCGTCACGTCGGATTAGGACGATCGCTCCGCGTGAGCACTGATATGGTAATTCATACAGCGGGAGTGATTGAACTTGGATGGCGTGGCAATTTGATTGCTTCGACTTGTGGTTTGACGCGAAGGTAAACTCGAGAATGAATCAGTGTGTTTGATGATTGAACTTGAGGATTGAGTAGGTCCAATACGCGTATCGAGAATGAGTTAGTCTAAACTCAAACAAGAATTACGCCCCGATGAGAATGATTATTCCGTAGAAGCGTTGCATGGTGATTCATGAACCACCGTGGATGATCGGATTCGCATGAGATTGGGACGCAATGTATTATCGAGCTGGATGACCTCGTGATCGAATACATGAATTGGTTAGAATGGATATGTGAAGTATGTCGATTGGATGATTTGAATGGATTCGAATATGCGCAACGAATACATTGATGCGAATAGGTGATCGTGCTCGATGTTTAGAAATCTGAGTGACGCGAGCTTGGGTAAAAAACTCCCGTACTACCGACTTTGGTTTGACCCTAGGATTGGGGTCAGTATTGGCATTATTGTTGGGGAACTATGATTCCAATCCTGACATTGACTTAGCCTCGAAAAAGAAATAGCCTAGCAGTTAGGCGAGACGCCTTGTTTCAATTGTTAGCAATCGAAAGATTGATCTTGAGGATTGGCATGGATGGATAGCATGAATCACGAATATAGGAAACCCTGCTCACGAGACTCGGCTGACATGCATATATTTCAGGGACGCCGGAGTATGTGCACGATGCGACTCGAGTGAGAATGATGAATTCTCTATCACGCGGTTTGGTGAATGCATGTATTTTGGGGACGCCTGGAATGCGTGCACGATCTAACCAAGTGATACATTGAATTCCAAACGAGACTTGAGGAATGGAAGAGTGTCGAGAACTTGAAATCGTGTTAAAAGAAAGGAATGATACAAGTACGAGCGTGGCTCGTAATCGAAGAAACGTGTGAGCGGAGTATGCGTGAACGACATCAAGATTGGCCCTAAACAAGCGAATGATATGGAATCGATATCGTGAAAGTAAAAGTTGGTATAACGAGTTGAACCATTGATAGAAAGATATGCTCGACGATAGTGCAATACTTAGTCTTGAATTGGACGGAAACTACTTAGACTTGGTCGACCCCGCTAAGAAGAAATTATACTGATTTCGTGGACAAGAACGCTTGAGAAGCGAATCGGGTCATCTCAATGACCGAGATAAACGAAAGTGAGTTTGCCTCAGCCTACGACCCTCGTATTTAACGAAATACAACGTGCCTCATGCGACCATTTCAGTCCCATGACACGTCGAAATAGCAACCAAGACGAAGAAACACTTGAATTGAATAAGTACCATCAACTCTAAAGTGAATGAAAAGTTATTCAATAAAATTGACCAAACGTATGCAGACACGGGACTTGGAAAGGTATCGAGTATAGTTCGATGCCATCGAGCGGTAAAGCCATTCGATAGGGATTGTCTAAGAAACACGACGACACGAGTTAAAGAATGGTAGGATGACCTGCACTCAGGAAGTCTCGAGGACGAGACTTATTTTGAGTGGTGTATTATGTAACGACCCGCTCCGCCATAGCGGAACGCCGATTCAAACGGCAAGTGCAACGACTCAAACGAGCCGTTGACCCAAAGAGTGGGCATCGACCTGATAAAGAATCGATGCAAGGCTTACATTGGCCGGTCAAGATGAATACAGACTTAGACTTTCAGAGGCGCGCTCAGAGTATCGCTCGGCCGATGCGAACATCGCTAAGGTGGATGGCTCCGATGAACCCGTCTTTGCTTAGCCTAGACACATAACAATGCGGACACTATCACGAGAATCGCTAGGCGATAACCCCGCGCATGCTAATAAATGACTCAACGCACCTAGCTAAGGGAATAATCCCATCTTGCATGCTTGTATAGAATATGGAAAGTAACATAGAAAATATGAGAACTCTCCACCGTGCTCCACGCTCGTACTACGGCACAAGCTTACGTTCAAGTTCCTTACGCGTTCAACAATGAAACAATAAATGGGTTACAACAATGAAACGAAAGACTATCGACATAGTCGTTCCGAGTAGAGTATAGCAACATTGAAAGACTTCGGGACCGATGGATCGCCAAGGCGACTCCCACACGGGGAGTTACATAATGAATGAATGAATGAATACGTAAAAAAGGAATGAATGAACGAACAAGTGAAAGAAAGAAATGAAAGAGTGAAATAAAAGATAAGACATGAAAGATGTTAGCGACAGGTATGACGGGCACGTGCAACGGGGCTCGCTACCCGCGCTGCACGGACGCCAACCTGGTCGATAACGCATTATGGCTAAAGGCAGCCGTTATGTTAAATGACAAGTAAAATACGAAATGGTCATGGACAAACGGCACGGGCGATGGGGGGGAATACCGTGGCCGTTATGAGGAAGGATTCTGCGACACGGGCGATGGGAGGGAATACCGTGGCCGGCCTAGGCGGAATCAGACATGGGGCTTACGGGCTGCTTTGAGTGGGGGCTCCGCCACCCAAAGAGACGTAATGCCAGGCATTTCAAGAGACTATCAAGGTGTACCAGCCATCACGCTTCGATAGGTGAGAATGCCCACGTGATATGTCCAAAATGGCTTATGATGCCAGCGACCCATGTATGTAGATTAAGTGGACTATGCTGGTGGCAATCCACGTACAAGTCCTTGCATTGAAACAACTAGTCTAAGTTAACTAAATGAAGTGCCTCCTGAACATGCTGAACATGCCCGAATGTGCTTGAAATGTAACGTCCTGAACATGCCTAAAATGTAACATCCTGAACATGCTCGAAGTGTAACACTCCGAACATGCTTGAAATGTAACGTCCTGAATATGCTCGAAATATAACACTCCTGAACATGCTAGAAATGTAACACTCTGAACATGCTAGAAACGTAACACACCAAGTAAATAAAGAGTAATTCATGTAAAATGAGTTAGAGAACGTGCCTACGACATGCTAGGACCCGAGGCAGGGACACGCTCTTGATATTAAAAGTTTACATGAGACACATTAAGTTATTCCTTATGAACTGTTGTCTAACTTGGTTTACTTTGGACAGGGAAGGCCGGACGGTAAGTATGGGTAAGTCGTGTATGTATTTTCATGCGACACTTGTATTCGGCAACACGAGATAGGCTATGAGATATACCATAAAAATGATCCTAAGGCAAGATTAGAAAGACAATGAATGATAGACGGTGCACAAAAGTAAATGGGACGTGTTTGGTAATGATAGCATTGTGGGCGAGCTAGCCTCCCCACCAGTGCATAACAATGTACTGATAACCCCACAGTCTGCTTGTAGGATGCAGGAGACGTCATCGGGTACGGAGCTTCCCTCGAACGTGCTAAGGCGCGGAGCTATCTCTGGAGCCTTGGAGCGTTGCAAGAAGCTGAAGCACCCTATACAGGACATAATGTATCGG
The DNA here is from genome assembly GCA_029216955.1 of Iris pallida. Classification (NCBI taxonomy): domain Eukaryota; kingdom Viridiplantae; phylum Streptophyta; class Magnoliopsida; order Asparagales; family Iridaceae; genus Iris; species Iris pallida. The sequence goes on along the minus strand of JANAVB010035820.1, from coordinate 8,670,456 downwards.
AACATCGCCATGAATCATTCCATGTTGTAAGTCACTTGGCACGCCTTTTATGTTTCAGAGAGAGACTAGCTTGAGCGACTTGTAATATCGGCCTAGTGCCGCTTGTAAACTTCTTGAATATCAATAAAGAGTTCGAATTTGCTTCTACTTGTGTTCATTTACTTTCCGCTGCAATGGGGACACTCTGTGCGACTCTGTGGCCTAGCTCAAATCGGCCGTTTCTGGACTTGGCCTTGCACGGGCGCAACCTAGGCCCGTGCGGCATTACGTCTTAGCGAGGACGATCGCTCCTACGGGAGCGGGGCGTGACAAAATATAAAGAAGAGATGGAAGAAATATACTAATCTGATATTGGTACCATTGTTGTCACGTCCTACTCCCGGATATCCGAGTATGGGTACGTGGGTACGTCTAGCCTATGCCGCAACATCAATACTAGTACACTGTCGATACTACTAAATCTTCTAATGGTCAAGAATATTCTCAAGTATACCATCCACAGTTCTAACTATCAACTAACTATATCAAGAGCTATAAAGAAAATAGGCCAAAAATATACGATTAAAAGCTATGCATTTCAGACTATCACATGAAGAGAAAATAACTAGAGAAGATAACTAATCTTGATTCCAGACATGAGATCCATGAGAATAACTTGTTATGTGAATGATACGGTTAGGATTGGAGGAAAGTAGAACTGCACAATAATATTACACAATACAAAATAAAGCTAAAAATATGCAATAGGAATATAACAACTATGATGCAATAATGAAAATACTAACTAATCATTCTATGGTAATGAACATGCGAAAACCATAATCAAATACAAATAAGATTAACCATCTAGTGTGTGTGAACTAATATTTTTGATATGTGGTCGTTTAGTGTAATACGACACATCAAATTGATAGCTATCCACAATGAGGGTATAGTTCGAACATACATAAAGTGTATGACAACTATCCACAAATAATCAATCAATCCAATAATATAAGTGTGACCACATATCTACTTGGTATTTTTCCTCCCATGACTCACAAAACAATAACTATATCTATAAATGATTCAATAAAACCATCTCATGTCATGATCGTGTCTCAATATAATTCCTAACTACAAGGAGTTGACGGCTCAAGGGCGTTGAGAAATTACTCAAATACGCCAGTAGCCAACTTGATTTCATGGATGTAAGGCTCATTAAATACACTTGTGTCAAATGTCATAATAGACCATTCAAAGAGGTAGATCTCGTAAGAGATCATTTATACAAGAAGGGTTTTGTACATAACTACAAGGAGTGAACAACTCAAGGAGAACCTTTGTTTCGTAATATCAGTCCTCTTTCAATACAGATGTGGCAGAGTCCACTCCCGGAGACCACTTCAAATATCGATTGCGAAATCTGGCACAGAAGATGGTATTTGCTACGGTTGGACATAGTTTTGATCATGGGGATCCGAATCCTGATGCAAAAAGTTCTATTATATGTTCAAGAATGCCGATACTCTATTATACCAGAGTTGTCATTATCATTTTGTACTATCAGTGATGATGTGACTGTTGAATCTCAAATCTGATTTTAACTTGTCACTGGAACACTACGATTGGATAATTCAGTTTTTTAGAGAGTTTTTTTAGAGAGTTGTTACAAAAAGAATCAAAGGACTTGCCTGAAAACTTCCACAAGTTGATAAAGACTCGAAATAGGCTACAAAAAGATAGATTGTTATCGAAACGACTGCATGTTATACTACAAGAAGAACAATGATAAAGACATGCATTTTCTATCACGCAGACCCGTACAAGCCAATTCGAGGCAAAGAAAAGTCAATTGCCTGATGAATGTTGCGTCCCTACAAGTACATAAAGTTTTTGCCAATCAAAAAGAGGCTGAAGAGGATGTATATGTTTGCAAATACAACACAACACATGACATGCATAGCAAGGAACAAAAGATGAATGAAAGAGAATTATATCAACATTTTGATGGAGACCTGGAAGCATTTGATCGGTGTCATCCTGAATTTGCTCCAAATCCTAGGAATGTTCATTTGACTTAATATTCTGATGGATTCACTCCTTTCAGAAAGCCGGGATCTCAGTATTCTTATTGGCTGGTGATTTTGGCCCCTTATTATTCACCACTATGGATGTGCATGAAAGATTCTTACATGTTCTTGACACTTATCATACGTGGTCCCAAAAATCTTAAAAAGAACATTGATATCTACTTGCATCCGCTGGTAGATGAGTTGAAACAATTATGAAAGTTCGACATTTAGACGCATGGTATATCGAAGAAGCAAAAAAATAGATGAAAACGTCACTCATGCGGACCATCAACAATTTCCAATATACCGGATGTTATCGGGGTAGAGTAATCATAGTACTTTGTCTTGAGTATGGAGAGAAAGCATACTTTTTTGATTGTCACCATCAGTTTCTTCATGCGTCGCATCCATGGAGAGGGAACAAAAATGCCTTGTAAAAATGAACTATCCCCCTTCCTCATTGAGATTGACAAAAGATAAAGTTTAGGATGAGGTAGAGGAATCGACGACTGTAATGGAAGAACTGAGATCATGCGTTCATTTTGAAAGATTTAGACATAGCCATAATTGGACGAAGTCGAGTATTTTTGGGACTTACCTTATTGGAAGGACAATCTCATAAGGCACAATTTTGATGTCATGTATATCGAAAAGAATGTATTCGACAACTTCTTTAATACGGTGATAGATATCAAGGAGAAAACGAAAGGCAATCCCAAAGCAAAAAATGACTTGGAAATTTTTTTACAAGAGTCCAGAGGTGCATCTAAAACGAATGACCAATAGTAATTGGGTCAAGCCTATAATACCAATCAAACTAAGTAGGGTGATAAATTGATAATATGCAACTAAATTTTAAAGTTGATAGTTTTTTACGGCTACTGTCAAATATGACGAGATGTGTTGATCTCAACGAACACAAACTAACATGGATGAAGAGTCATGATTGACACATCTTCATGGATAGGTTACTACCAATTACTCTGAGAGAGATACTGCCTCTTCAAGTATGAACTCCGCTAGCCGAGTTATCTATATTCTTTAGAGATTTATGTTCAAACAAGTTGACGGTGTAACATATGATTGAACTTGAGAAGAAGATTGTATTGACAATGTGCAACTTAGAAAGGAAAATTTCATCCTACTTTTGATAGTATGGAATATTTGTCAATTCATCTTGCATATGAATCACGTATCGGTGCTCATGTCCATTACCGATGGATGTATCCATTTACGAGGTATAAATTGATTAGATTGCACTAGTTTCTTTATTCAAATAATTCTAATATTTAGTATTTTATTTTTAGGTATCTACATCACCTAAAGAATAAGGTAGGCAATAAGGCTCATGTAGAAGCTTCAATATGCGAAACATATATCATTGAGGAGATTTCAAACTCCTGCTCTATCTAGTTCGATACTCATGTCAGAATAAATCGGAATAGTGCCCCAAAGATTGATGAAGGCGGGGTTGACGCACCGAATAGTAGAATCTGTACTGTCTTTAACATGACAGATAAGTCTATAAGAGCTATTAAAGTATGATAGTTGGAAGACGTGCGATGAGCTTGAAGCCGCTCATCAATATGTATTGTTAAATAGTGGTATAAAAGAGATACAAGATATTGAGAAGTAAGCAACACAATTTTGCTAGCTAATTTAATAAGTAAAAGATGATTCACAAGAGGAAGGAGAAGATGAAGATGATTCGGAAGATGAAGACGATTAATAGTAAGGTATATGCACTAGATTAGAATATTCATGACAACTATTAGTTATAAGTATTATCACACCATTATTATTATAGTATCTTGACACCATAACATCATACTATTATTTATTATTCTACAGATCTACTTATGGCGGACGAGGTCAACGTCGAGGATCTAGATCCCGACCTCCCCCAAACACTCCAGAGACACATTGCAGAGGAGCTACGAAGATGACATCATCAGTACCGATGATGATTTGTCTCCATATCCTACTCTTTAATCAGTAGTGGAGCCACTCCATCTTCTGCTATTCCATCTGCATCTACTCTATCTATTGCTACCACTATAGGCAAATCTATATCCTAACATGACATTCATATACAATGGAGTATATGTTCGTCGTCTAGGTTATCCAGATCCTCCCACTCTACCAGAGAGACAAGCTGCTATTGGACTTGCCGAGCTATGGGCCGATTGATCAATGTAAGTGCATAATTTTATTCTTATTTACATATTTATTCATGCTTTATTTGATTCTAATTGTAATTTTTTACTTGTTTCATGTTCTTTCTTCTCAGAGCTGGCAATGAGCTTGAGGATATCATGTTAGACCACTTTCATGATCCTTATCTCAACTTTAGGTCCATACCAAAGGAGAAGGCGTTCCTTTGACTTGACATTTTGGGTGTGTGTATAAGATTATATCATACTATTTTTTTAAATCATTATTTATATAGTTTCTAATTTTAAATTTTCTATTTGCATATTTATAGAGGACTATTGGAGGCCGGACCACAGAGATGATGTGATTCGAAAGTGCTACAAGTCCATTGCCAACAAAAGGCTGAGGGACATGATCAACGACCAGAAGGCGTTTACTACACTTCAGAAAGATTCGCCCAATGAGTGGCTAAAGGAGAAATTTGGGGAGGAGATGAAGAAGGGGATGGCCACTCCGGAGTACAAGGCCTGGTCTACGAGAAGGCGAAGACGACCCTAGCTAAGGCCAATTTCTACACAGGTGGATCCATCCCGTGCTTCGAGCATTATCGACGGATGGTAATTATTCTTATTTTTTTGTATGTTTATTTTTTTAATTTTCATATTTCACTTATTAGTTACTTAATTATTATAGTACGAGGAGGCTGCCAGGACAGACGGAGACCCGAACACAGTTTGTCAAGTCATATGTAAGTGTTCTTTTAAGTTTTTATTTTAGGAAGCTCGTAAAAGATAGGCGAAGACCCGAACACGTTTGTCAACCCGAGTGGACCCATAAACCAAAGAATGAATATAGGAAGCTCGTAGAAGACTGGGTAGCCAAGGCATATGTAAGTGTTTATTTTTTTTTAAAAATTGTCAAGTTAATTTTATGATATTATTTTTATTATATTTATTTATACTTACCCTAAAAAACTATTCATAACCCTAAATATCCTAATCCTAACCCTAATTAATAATAAAACCCTAACTCTAACCTAAACCCTAACCCTAAACCCTAAACCTAAACCTATTTCTATCTATACATATAGTAGACAAATGACACATTGGAGAGTCAGAACGATGGAGGGGGCTTGGGATGAGACTAGTCAGCCACATATGCCAGCTGAAAGGAACAATATATGGTACAAGCTGTCGGGAGAGGAGAAGGTGGCAACTTGTACGATACTAGATAGTTGGCATCACAATCGTCGATATACTCATGACTCCTCCACCTCATCTACATCATCGCAGCCAGATGTCTCCGATGCTACTCCTACTGGCACACTTACTATGCAGCAGGCCACGACGATGTTGTACGACTTTCTAAGGCAGTTGACAGACATGAGAGAGGCTCATGATGCTCCACTTCGAGCGAATATTGCTCCTGCAATTGTTCCGGCTTATTCTACTACTCCTCCTCTGGCTCCTGCTTCTACTCTAGCTCATGCTCCTACTTCTGCTCGGACTACTATGATTCTTGATGGTATATATCATTATCGTAGCTTTAGTTGTGATGCAGTTGTTTTAGAGCCGACATCCGCCACCACCCTCACCTATGAATTGATATATTTTGATTTTTGTTAGATTTTTGTACTATTGTTTTTTTGGCTTGTACTATTATGACTCTATCACTGATATGTTTAGTTAGTTGAACACTTGTACTATTATGGATTTTTGTTGGATTTCTTGCTCATTATATATATTTGGACCTATGTTTGATTATGCATATGTATTTGACTATATGAATTTGGGTTGGATATAATGATGTGTGTGTTTAGAAATATTTGATTTTTTTCTGTTTAAGGTTTTATGTACCAGAAAATATTTGATTCTAGAAAAACTATCATGGTTAGCGACGGAGCAACGACAGGGTAGTGATGAAAATCTGAAAAATTTCACCTAGCGACGGATTAGCGACAAAAATCTAGAAAAAAATTGTTGCTAAGTTTATATCTGAAACACAAATAGTATAAGAAACAATCGCGCTTCCGTCGCTAATTAGTCACTGAGAAAGCCTCTTAGTTCTAGTGGCTAGTAGGTGGAGACATATAGTGTATCATGGCTAGGTGGGTTCGATCTCATAGGGAAGTGGATTATTCCTTCCACTAAAAAATGGTAGGAGTTATATATATATATATATATATATATATATATATATATATATATATATATATATATATATATATATATATATATATAACAGTCCTTGGATTTTATTTTTCTGTTAAAATTAGATCCTTAAACTACTCAATTTCTTGCGAGATTTTGAACTAATCTGAACTGTCAAAAAAAGATACTGCAATAGTTGTTATTTCGAAAATATTTGGAGATGCTTAAATGCGGATATCCCGATCCCTCATCATAGATAAACAAATATATATATAATAAAAAATAGTAGTAATATATTATATATAATCGGTTCGGTACGGTGTTATAATTGAACTGATATCACTACCATTATACCATAGTTTAGTATGTTTGGCAATTCAATATCGGTTCATAATTTTGGTTCATTTTTTGGGATTTTTAATCGATATTCGGTTTGTTTTTAAAAAGTGATCGGTATTTTCTCACCACTGAAGTTGGTATAAGATATCAAGCTCCACCTCAATGCGAAGAGGTTGAGAGCAACCATTAAGCCTTTGAAGAAAAAAAGATGAAGATCTTCATCCGCAATTATATGCATGATGTATTGCAGAAGGATTACAGTGTTGAAGAGGACACGGGAGCTCTCTAGATGGCTTTGAAGAGCATGTTGAGCATAAATGCTAATTTATCTACTTTCCAAAAATAGGCATGGTGACAAAGCCTCCATTTTCAAGACTTTAAATTCATGAAATGAGTACAATTCTTAAGTTTTTCAAATAAGATCCCTCCTTAAGTTCTGCAAGGAGGACTTGACTGAGAAAAGTATCATGGAGAAGACCTATTGACCTTACAACAGTATAGAGAGCAAAAAGTTTACCAAGTTTTTAGAGATAATTACTCTCTTGTTGCTTGCTAAAAAAGAAAAATAATCTTTTGATGAAGAACAATTAAGCCTGCATTATTGGTGCGAATGCCATCCAGTTGCATGAAGCCATCACAGATGAGGTCAGAATAAGGGTCATGATAGAATAGTGAAACCCGACTTTGCGAAAAAAGGAGAGGAATCTCGGTCAACAAATGGGAAACCATGACAACATGGATGCCGGTTGGCTCTTAGGACTGATAACTTCAAGAAGAAAAAGAATAATAATGCAGAATAGACTATTGGTCTCGCACTTGTCGTTCCCCTACCCACATAATAAATTATGACCATTTATGTTGGCAACAGAGAGACCAATATGGTCCAAGTAGATGATATGTTGGACACTACTTTTTAAGTTGGAGAATTCCACAATAGGATAACAATAAATAGACATAAATGGCTTTATGGTCCTCATCTTTCGATGTAGTCGGGATTATGAATTATTGTTTTATTTTAATTCAGATATTATTTTTTAATAAATATTTTCTCTGAACCATTAATTGAATTTTATATATTTTGCATACAAGTGACCAAATTCAATTAATTTTTTTACAGTTATGAGAACTGCGGAAGTTTGATGTCTAGTAGACAGTGACGCCATACATATAATTTTTGTGAACGAAAATATTTTTCTAACTTCGTCCCTCACCAAAACTCTTTGGCGAACCTATCAATCTCATCAGACCTAATAGAGGGGCATGGAATTGTCCATTTCATGTTGTCAAGTGGTATCGAATTTCCATTGAATATGCATTATATTCTCTCTATTTCAGTAAAATCTGTTGAGTTTTAAAGATATCTGGCAAATAATTATTATGCTGAGACCACTAAAGAAAATGAATAGGAGCATCTTTGTATAACTTCAAATGCATACTTCCAAAAGCGTATCTTCAAAAAGATGATTCACCTCTCAAATGGGTTATACTCTACAACCATTCGAACAATAGAGATCCATCACGTAATTGGCCTTCTTCGACCAAGATGAGCACGTTTGTGCTTTGACATGATCGTCTAGGACACTCGGATCGAGACTTGATGTATTTTATTCTTAAACATGTATACAAGTACTACCTTACCAATAATAAGGATCTCGCGTATTCCAATACCCTTTGCATAACATATCCATTAAAAAAATGAATATCCAACATCGAACCCTCGAGTTATACGAATATCCATTAAAAAAATGAATATCTTGGTATATTTCGATCACGTAATCGAGTTTCCGATTGTCCAACATCGAACACGATCGTTCCTCTAAGTTTTATGCGTTTCAATCGTACTCAAATGAGTTTCATTTGCAACATAACCAACTATTTTCTTAAGCACGATTATCTGCATCAACCAACGTTTTTATCGAAGTCGCAAGTCGTACGATCCGATTACAATGCATCGTCCAACATTTCTTTCGAGATCGCAAGTCGTGCGATCCGATTACAATTCGCATCGACTAGCATTTTTATCGAGCTCGCAAGTCGTATGACTCGTTTATAACGTTCAAGTTTACTATCCTGCCGATTCGATTATTGCCCCAAGCCATAATCCTTTCGCTAGTCTCCGTCATTCAACTGACTTATAACTTTTCATTCGACGTATCATTCATTGATAAAGACTCACGCCTTGTCGTCCCAACCGATTTTCGAAGAACACTTGCAAAAACATATTGTTATACAAATTTCTAATCGAGTCTCGGCACTATCCCGACCGTTGCAGACAAACCTTCTGCAATTTTCACAACGTGTTGATGCAATCCATTGCACAAGTTGTAGTGCTCCGTCCGGCTCAGTCAATCGGAGGAACCGAATTGCCGACGGCGTTCGGACTTAGCCATGCAATGGCTGCTCGAAGACTCGCTCGGTCGAGGTGACCCCTCTCTCAGGTGGGTGGCTTTGGTGAACTTGCCTCAGCTTGGCCTTCGCACTAATAAAACAAAAGTTTTCAATGCACGAGTAGGCTTGATAATGAAAGAGACGAATCCACATAGCTAAGGGAATAATCCAAGTCAGGTCAAACTGAGTTAGAATATGGAAAGGTCCCACGGTCGGCTTAGAAATATTGCACGATGGATTTCAAAATGACACTCGATCCTTCGTTCCGTGGCTTGGGAGAAGGAAAGTTAGTCTTCACCACAAAGCTATGAATTAGCCTAAGTCATAGGCGTCGCCCGCATAAATGCTTGATAAAGCAAGCACGGTTCCAGTGTTTGAGGCTTGGCATAGCCTTTGCTCGCCCTACGGATCAAGTTGTATCGCACGACTTATGGCATAAGTGTAATCACCCTTCCCGAAATTTTAATATATTATATATATTTACTTGAATTACGATTTTTAGAATTTTATAAATAATTAAGTAGTTAATTATTACGATAGAGAGCTTTAATCATGATTAAATTTAGAGTACAAGGTGACTAGAAATCGTGGCACGAATAGTGTAGTGGCGTGCCTTGACTTGTGTATTAGCTATGCCAGGGAAGGCCGAGCCATAGTGATGTCCTAACTAGAAAAACCAGGTTAAGTTATGACATGACCATTATAAATGGTTTAATTATTCATTATTAATACTATTTGACGTTTAGGAGACCCGGTTGTACCAAACCAGCCCGAAATGGACCCGTACCAAGCCCAAGCCCATGTAGTAATGCAGTGTGATAAAAGACGTCCGTGTGGATATATTTTAAGGGGTATTTGTTTTAGAGACATATGAGCAATTTTATAAAAGTTTGGTTATACATATATTATATATATACCCTTAATATTTTAAATAATATTTGATTTTGAAGTATGTCAAATGATTTTCTTAAAAAATATCTTAGTCGACTTTTGGGGATTTTTGGGCTATATATATGATTGAGTATAAATATATTCATAATAGACAGACACAGTGTTTTGTGTGTACACCCAGAGTTTGTTATTTACAAATTTTAGTATTTATGATTTAATAAAAATATAAGTTAATAAGTATATATATATATATATATATATATATATATATATATATATATATATATATATATATATAATGCCCGTGATTCGTATTACGTATTTAGAATACGTGTACATATTTTGACTCGTATTGCCTGTCTACTTGCTTGGTTTAATTGGAATTTTATTTGCTTGGTCATGGTTCGTCTTGATTTGGTTCGGCTTGGTTCGGTTTTAATAGTGAACCAACCCACTCACCTACCACCATCATCATTATTTATTAACCCATCTCCTCATTCTTTCTCTTTATTTACTTCTTCTTCTCTACCATTACTTCTTCACCAACCTGAGAGAGAGGTCTAGGCAAGTGCAACTTGCTTCATGGGAGAATTCTATTTTTATTGTTCCATTCTCTTCCTCATATGTTTCTAACCCACTTTAATACTTAGCATTTTTCATTTCCATGGTTAAATTCTTGTAAATCTAGCCTTGTGGTATTTTCGATTTCCAGGAGTTTTGATCTATCAAACTTGCATATTTTTGTTAATTGATGGTTCCATGTTGTAGAGAATTTCATTTTACTCAAATTTGACCTACGGGAGTCAGGATTTGGATTCCTATTGTTGTTTGGAGGAGCATGGAGGCCATGGTATTTTCCATGAACATGTTCTCTGCGGGAGCCATTAATTGCACAGTGAGCCGCATGGCCATTGCTCTAAGTTGCTTGCAAGTAGTGAGCCGCATGGCCCTTATTATTGCATTAGGAGCATTGAGCCGCATAGGCCAATGCCATGTATATTTTAATGCATGACCAAGTATATTTTTATGCCATGTATATTTTAATGCATGGCCTTAGCATTCACGTACATGGCCTTAGCCATTAAATGCTTGCATGCATTTAGCTTAATTTTGCATGGCCAACAGTTGTTGGCCGCATGAACTCATAGCTTGGCAGCATATATATTAAGCTTTAGCCAGCAGCTTAATAGCCCTATGCATGTATAAAGTATGTTAGCCGCATAGGCCTATGAATATTTAATATAATATGGCCAAATGCCATGTTACATATTTAATATGCATTCCATGCAAGCTTGCTTGCATGCTATTATATATGAGCCGCATGGCCTTCTTATTTGTTTTGCATGCATTAATTTTGCTAGGCCATGGCCTTTAGTTAATTTGTATGCATTAATTTTTGGCATATAAATTTACATGCAACATTCAGTAGCCGCATGGCCTTTAATTTAGTGTGGCCGCATAGGCCAAACCTCACTTAGCCGCATATGGATGTATCTGTTGGCCGCTTATGCATGCATTAGCATGAATTAGTAAATTCTTTGCAACATGCATTAGCATGGCTAATATCTGTTGGTTAATATCTTTTGCATGCATTAGCATGAATAGTTGCATACATGGATACAAATATGAGCCGCATGGCCCTTGCAATTAATTTGCTTGCCTGCTTAATTTAGTGTGGCCGCATGGCCAAGAATATTAGCTTGGCCGCATATGGATATATATGATGGCCGCATATGCACTGCTTGCTGAGCCGCATATGGCCTTCCACATTGGCCGCATGTATTTTTGCTTGCGTCAGCAATATTATTTTGCATACAATTGTATTATTTGCATGCGAGCTTTGCTTGCATGCTTGTGCATTTAATTAATAGCTTGGCAACTTTGCATGCATTAGTGCTAGGCCAATATTGCATTTGGCCGCATGGTTGCTTGCATGCTGGCCGCATATGCACCCCTCCAATAATTGTCCAGCCGCATATGGCCAAGTGAGCCGCATGGCTTATATATTGAGTATTTGCCTTATGGCCCCCATCTCATCCACTCTTGGCCACATAGCCTATTTATTATTCTTTGCCGTATGCAGTAAAGTGTGCTAGCCGCATATTGTATGGTGAAAACATTTATTGGCTGGCCGCACGGCATACTTGCATTAATTACGGGTTCCACTATCTTTTGTCTTATTTGTCTTTACAATTATATTATTATGATTAAATAATGTGTGATTCTAAATTGCTTCCCTAAGCACGAATTATTAGTGTAATGATTGATAGTGACTTGCTGGCCGCATGAGAATTTTTCCTGAGCCGCCATGAGTCCTCTACAGCACTTGCCCCATGATAATATTTAATTACTACTTGTATGCTTGTGCTATTAATTTTAAGTGTGTTCTCTGACACGATGGTGACCCGTTGTGGTACACTTTTGACAAATGACGTGACATGACAGTGATCCGCCGTGGTGCACTCCTGACAAGTAAACTTGATATGATAATTCTCGATAGTGGCCCGTCGTGGCGCACTCTTGACAAGTAAACCTGGCATGATATATCTAGAAGGCTGTTGCGACGGCTAGCTTGACATGACAAAAATAAATGACCTGGACACCGTGGACGATTGTGCTTGTACAAATGAACCCGTCTTATCTTGCATCATGTCTAGGACAGGGACCCCTGAGTACCACGGTCAGGGGTACCTACTAAATTGACTAAGGCTAACTACTAGAATAATCCAGTAGTCATGAAGAGATTTTCATAGCTACAGGCAATCCCGTTATCTGGGTGCCCCACTTGGGATCTGTAGCCTGCTGACGAGTAGGGTACATTTCCAGCACACTGTCATGTGTTGCACCCTTATTGTACTAATATTCGACCTGGATAACCTGGATGGTCTGCAGGGCTTATGGCTGTGGAAGAATCTTGCTGTATCTTACTAGTAACTAGGCATGTGATAACCCTAGTTAGTTAAAGTATCAAGCCGTACTTATTGCTTGGCCGTGAAATGTTGGATGGAGTTCAATCAGTCTAGTCTTGTCTTGATCCTGTACAAGATCGTTATATGTCCTGATTTTTTATATTATCTTGTCGATAAATGGTGGGAGAAGCCAAGTTCTGTTCAGACGAAGGGTTACAACCCCGGTCCTTGTTTGGTTTACGGGTTGTAACCTGGTCATCTGAATAGTCCCATGGTTATCTCATCGTATATCACCTGTCATGCTTTTCCTTAATTACTGTCTTTTATTATGTAATTATATTCTTGTGCTAATTGCTGGTTTTAGTTTCTAAGTGAAGCTTCCTTTGTGGCACTTGCTATTTCTGGGGTCTGACCCAGCTGGTTTTGTATGGCCAGATACCGGAGCAGCTCCAGAGGTTCTACCAACTTTTCAGCCAGATGGTGACCACTAGGCGTAACCAGGGCAACGAGTGAGTTTATTTTGGCTCTCCCACTCTATTGTAAAAATATTTTTTTGAGGCGTTTAGCCGACGAGCACCTGTTTTGCTCGATTGTACCTTACTTACTGTCTGCCTACGGGCTGTAACATGATTGACAGATCCTAGGGTTGATCATGTATAACTAAACTCTTGCTAGTCCTCACATTTTGTAACGACTAGCTTCATGATTAGCTGAATATATAATGTTTGGGACGCCTTACTATTTTATATTTGGTGATCTTGCATCTTTTAACTTTACTTGCTTCCTTGAGATTGAGATACTAGGGTTGTTCATGACCATAGGAGACTGTTGGCTTGTAGTTAAACCCTCCTATATCTAGACAGCCATGACCGTATAATGAGGTGGATTCCATTTCATTATACGTAGCTGGCTATGTGCGTCCCCGCTCTCCAGTATTCTGGTTCTGGGGCATGACAATATATATATATATATAAAATATATATATATATATATATATATATATATATATATATATATATATATATATACTAAAACAGAAAAGAAAAGAAAAACAAAGGAAATCCCGGCCCAACTAAAGCAACTCACCCTAATCCCAACCCAGCAAGCCCAGGCCTGACCTTTTCTCCCCTCACAACATCCCAACCCAGCCCAAGACCTTTCCTCCCCTCACAGCATCCCAGACCCGAGCCCCCATCTACGCGTATACATAACAGAGAGAGATCGGGAGCAAAAATGCAACCCTAGCCGTGCCTTCTTCCTTCCCTTCCCTGGGCGCACCCCCGCGCTCGCAGCACCGCCGCACGCGGCCAGATCCGTCGGCCAGGCACGCGGATCCAGCAGCAGCCGTAGAAATAACAAGGGCAGCAGCAACTGCAACCAAGCCGAGCATCCCTTTTTCGAGCATCTGGAGACTTATGCATTTGTTGACTGTTGTGGCTCACTGAGTGGTATAGTATTATCGATTTCACCAGCACAGGACCTCAGGCGAGTACATCTCTGATAGTTTTCGTATTTGATTATCTCTATACTTCCTGTATTTAATAATATTTTATATTGATATCGCGTTGCTTCTTGACACGCTTGTCACACGAAATAGTAGTTATGGATTCTTGCATGTTGTTCGTGACCAATATATTTTCGTGTTCGTGACCTGTTTGAATTCATGGGCACTAGCCGGGCAAGGAAGTACATTAGTAGACATATAAACATACCCAAAAATATCCCAAATGTCTATTCTTTCCTAATAGCAGTCGCACAACTCACGTACGGGGTACCGGATTTACCCCTTAGTCATTTACATGTCGAAAGTATATTTTAAATCAATTGTTAGATATAGTCTTGCTATATTACAGTTTCTTGTCATAGCTTGTCTTGTGTACCATGTCTTCCTGCTTTTACTCGTATGATTCCTATCATGATTTCCTATCTATCCACTTACCATATATCTCATATTATTACAGATTTATGGATTTCGTCATTTATTGATTCTGTTGTGAGAATGTACTCGTTCCATTTCTGACTGAAAACCAATATTTTTCAGGTTTAGCCACGATCATTCTTAGCACTGGAAAGGCATAGGTATGCTGAGGTCAACTTAGATAGTTGAATTAACTGTCTTTTCTATTTTGTGAGATATTGTATTTTCTAGCAAAAGTGAAGTTGTGAAACCTTGTAATTTGTAAACTTGATTTAATAATGTGAATGAGCAATAAATATATATTTTATAATTTTGAGCATCTTGGCCGTGACAGCGTTCTACCGTCGACTTTGCGGCGTAGGCTGGCTTGGACACGTCTCGTATCCGAAAAGCATGTGCGGCTCGTGACAAGTTTTTGTGTTGGCCTATGCAGGTCAGTTTTTGCAAAATATGCGAACTCGTGGTAGTACCATATTAGTCGTACTACTACGAGCCTGCGACTATGAAATGCTCATTCACAACTAGGATTAAATCAATTTTAAGAGAATGGTTAGGACTAGGAGTCCCTAGTTTAATTTGACAGTTGGGTAGTTAAGATTGCTACATAGGCTTCATCGAATTCTAAATCCTATTAGATGATTTTATCGAAGGATGCACTATTGTATTCTGATTCGATAGTATTTCTAAAGTGAGTAGATTCATAACCCCTCTTTCCGAAAGTTTGGAAATATCCTTTTATTTATTTGTTTGAGTTAAAATGTGATTTTAGAATTTTATAAATATTTATTATAGAAGGCCTTAGTCACGGTTAAGTTTTGGAGCGCAAGGTAACCAAGAATTTTGGCACTGAGAGTGTGGTCGAGTGCTTTGACTAGTATTCTAGCCATGGTAGAGAAGACCGAGTCATAGGTATATACTAACTAGGAAAACCAGGCCAAATTGCAACATAACCCTAGGAATAATTTAATTACTTATTATTAAGATTATTGGCTTTTAGAAGACCTGGTTGCTCCAAACTAGCCCGAACTTAAACCAAGTCCTGGTGGTCATGCAGTGCGACCAACGTCTTCCATATAGATATATAGATGTGTATATATGTTTTGGTAGTCCATTTCTAGTATTGTGAATAATTTCTATAAATTATATATTGAATATAATATATTTATTATTGCTATTTAAATTTATATTTTTCTTGGAAATATGATAACCTTCTCTTAGAATGATATTTTATAATTTTTGGAATTTACTTAGACTATACATATATACTTGTGTATGAATATATTCATAATAGGTAGACATAGTGCTTTATCATATTTTTTTCCTCGATCTTGAATATTAGAGAAATATAAATTTAAGTTTATATTCCTTTTTACCTTCGGATATTTTCTTCCTAATCATGATCATTTGTACAACTTTATCTTATGTCTTTTCTAAACACCGCCATATCATAAGTTCGTATCACTCATATTCTTTTCCTTGGACCGAAGGAATTATTTTTAAAATAACTTCTCACTCAATTGTCTATTAATCTCGAGTTAAGTTTTTGGATTCAAAAGTTTTCTCTTAATCGTTGAATATTGAATATCCGTGAAGTAAGGATTATAAGATTTTACTTATTTTGACTTCGATCATTATCCTTCCTAATAAATTATTTTTCTTTTCAAGAAGTTGATCTTATACTTGAAGAACAGATACTTACACTTTTTCTATCTTTAACAACTTGTATGATGTTTTAAACCCCTTTGATATTCTTGGAGATATAGTTGGAATAATTTTGATGACTTGCGATGACAAGACAGCAGCGCACTGTCGTCACTTATTTGAATTATCGATACAACAGGTTCACTGCAGCAAACAGCGCACTGGCGTGGCATGACCCCTAAGTTGAAATAATTTCAAGTAAGCGCGGGTGATCGAACATTATTAAAATTATGTCTTGGTCGTCTTATTTCATCCTTGAGTTGTTATGCCAAGATTAGATAGAGTTGATAGGGTATTCGTTACCGCAACTTAGCTTGAGTTGTGGAACCAAGGGTTTAATGCAGCTAGCTGTACACTGGCGAGGCATAACTTCTCGGTAAAATGACTCGATTATGTTTATGAGTTTCGAATACCATAGAGACTACGTCTTATTGGCATATAACTATTAAGTTTTCAAATTGATTTGTGCTTATTCCTAGTCACAATTAATCTTCTCAATAAACCGGTAATTCTTTCTTCCTTTCTTACCCTTCTATTTTTCAGATTGTCATCTTTTAATATAATTTCGACTGGATTCCTAAACCTATCTAGATTTTGATTCTAAACTCGTGCCGAGATAATTGTGGATAAATATTTTAAGCATATCGAAACGATTTTTGAGTTGATCATCCTTGAACAATTTCGATCATGACTAGACCCCTTTTATTATATTTCAATCGAGTCAATTCATATCCTTTCCTAGGTTTGATCCTATGATCATGCCTACACAATCGTTCGTGTTAGAACGATTTCGATTGGATCATCCTTAAATACTCTTTGATCACGACCAAACTATTCGATTCTATTTCGATCGTGCCAATTCGCCCGTCATCCGAGAATTCAATTCCATGATCGTGCCTAAATAATTTTGTTCAACTAGTTGTTCGTACCAAGATGATTTCAATTTTGATCGATCCTACACCATTTTTTTATCGAGACTAAATCACAACCGTGTCTATAATTTCAACTAAATCATAGCTAAGGTTATACTTTCATTCCAACTACGGTCATGACTATTTTGATCATGATTATGCTCGTGCCGACTTCCTATTTTCACCCTGCTTGGATGACTTGCACGATTAGCCTTGATCGTGACTCATCTTAAATGCGACTAAGATACTGTTTAGATTTCATCGAGAACGTTGGTCATTCCTTAAAAAACTGGTAATGACTCAACCACGCTGACCGTAGATTGGTCGTGCCCAACCATTTCACTCTTGATCGTTCATAAAAATATTTGCTTGTCAACTAGACCACTTGACCGAATACTGGTCGCATCAAATCACACTCTCCTTTTGTTTATTATTTTTATCATTTTTACGCGTGACTAATTAGATCATAAATCATATCACTCCCTTGATTATACCATTCGTCGTTTTATTCATATCAATTAAAAATTTGATTTCTTGATTATTCTTTATAGTCGTGCCTAATTGTGCTCTTTGAAATTTTGAAGACGAAATATTCTAAGGTGCGTTGGATTGTAAACCCACATCCCTGCTTTCAAAAGTTTTATTTTGTTTTATTTTAATAAATTTTAGTTAGAAAATAGATTTATTTGCAACCACTATCGAATATATTTTGATGACAACAAAATTTTTGTCAAACTATTTTGGATTTAGAATTTATAAAATATCGTTTAAATTATTTGCTAAATATTAATTATCAATTAAATTTATTTTGTTATATTATAATTAGTTTGATTCAGTCTTGGACTAACAAAGATATGTACCATTTAAATAATATATACCATATTTTCCAAGTCATTTGACAAACATAATATTCATTTAAATTATTATTATATTTAGATTCGATCAAATTCAATTTTTAATATTTTAATAAAACCTTGAATTATTTTTAAAATCATTATGGATTAATTTTTTATTTGTTAAATCCAATATTTATTTAAATCTTAGAAAGATTTGATCATCATAGTCCTTAAATTCGAGGACGAATCATTCTAAGGTGGGTAGGTCGTAAGCCCACTTTCCGTTTTCCTACATTCCCCATTTAGTTTATTTTAGTTTAATTATTTTTCCAAACCGGGAAATAATTTTTATTATATTTCTATTTTAGATATTTTAGGAAAATGGTGAGGAGAGATTTGCAAAACTTTAGAAGAGATTTTATTCTAGGATTATTGGAATTACTAGTTTACCAAGAGTTATATTAAATTCAAATGACTACTATATTATTTTAGAAGATATTGTATTTGTGGAAAATATACAGCTATAAGTATCTGAAATATTCTTAACAATATTTTGACAATTGATTTTATTACTAGGATTATTTAAAGTAATAGGTATTATTTTAGATAATATTTTATGAATGATTTAGGGCATTATTGAGTCAAATCCCTAAATTCCCTTTTTCGGCGTTTTAGAAATTTTATTTATTTATTTATTCACATATTTTATTGTCGGGGCGGAAGGCAGATTTCGTCGATACTTTGTTTATGACTATTTTCCTTAACAAACTTGTTTCAAAATTAGAGCTGAGAGCATTTTAGGGCTCTTTTAGAGTTTCAAACACTTTCTTCCTACTTTATTTATTTTATTCGATCAATTTCTTTATCATAAATTTCCACTACCTTTCACCAATCTACCAAGTCTGCCTATCCTAGTAGTCCTTAAATTCGAGGACGAATTTATTTCTAAGGTGAATAGATTTGTAATCCCCCTTCCCAAAATTTTAATATATTATATATTTATTTATTTGAATTACGATTTTTAGAATTTTATAAATAATTAAGTAGTTAATTATTACGATAGAGAGCTTTAATCATGATTAAATTTGGAGTACAAGGTGACTAGAAATCATGGCACAGATAGTGCAGTGGCGTGCCTTGACTAGTGTATTAGCCATGCCAGGAAAGACCGAGCCATAGTGATGTCCTAACTAGAAAAATCAGGCTAAGTTGTGACATGACCATTATAAATGGTTTAATTATTCATTATTAATACTATTTGACGTTTAGGAGACCCGGTTGTACCAAACCAGCCCAGACTGGACCCGTACCAAGCCCAAGCCCATGTAGTAATGCAGTGTGATAAAAGACGTCCGTGTGGATATATTTTAAGGGGTATTTATTTTAGAGACATAGTAGCAATTTTATAAAAGTTTGGTTATACATATATTATATATATACCCTTAATATTTTAAATAATATTTTATTTTGAAGTATGTCAAATGATTTCCTTAAAAACATCTTCGTCGAATTTTGGGAATTTTTGGGCTATATATATGATTGAGTATAAATATATTCATAATAGACAGACACAGTATTTGTGTGTACACCCAGAGTTTGTTATTTACAAATTTTAGTATTTATGATTTAATAAAAAATATAAGTTAATTATTTGTTTATATTATTCTCTAAATATGGCTTATATATTTATATGTGTATGTATATAATATATATATATAGGTATATATGTGCATGTGAATATATATATATATATATATATATATATATATATATATATATATATATATATATATATATATATATATATATTTTTTTTTTTTTTGAATATATATATATATATATATATATATATATATATATATATATATATATATAAAAAATATATATATATATATATATATATGTGTGTGTGTGTGTGTGCATGTGCGATATATATATATATATATATATATATATATATATATATATATATATATATATATATATATATATATATATATATATGTGTGTGTGTGTGTGTGCATGTGCGATATATATATATATATATATATATATATATATATATATATATATATATATGTGTGTGTGTGTGTGTGTGTGTGTGTGTGTGTGTGTGTGTATGTGTAACGCACATGCACATATATACCTATATATATATATATATATATATATATATATATATATATATATATATATATATATATATAAATACCAAAACAGAAAAGAAAAGAAAAACAAAGGAAATCCCAGCCCAACTAAAGCAACTCACCCCTAATCCCAGCCCAGCAAGCCCAGGCCCGACCTTTCCTCCCCTCACAACATCCTAGCCCAACCCAAGAACTTTCCTCCCCTCACAGCATCCCAGACCCGAGCCCTCATCTACGCGTATACATAACAAAGAGAGATCGGGAGCAAAAACGCAACCCTAGCCGCGCCTTCTTCCTTACCTTCCCTGGGCACACCCCCGCGCTCGCAGCGCCGTCGCACGCGGCCAGAGCCGCCGGCCAGGCGTGCGGATCCTGCAGCAGCCGCGGAAAAAATAAGGGCAACAACAACAGCAACCAAGCCGAGCATGCCTTTTTCAAGCATCCGGAGACTTATGCATTTGTTGACTGTTATGGCTCACCGAGTGGTATAGTATTATCGGTTTCACCAGCACAGGACCTCAGGCGAGTACATCTCTGATAGTTTTCGTATTTGATTCTCTCTATACTTCCTGTATTTAATAATGTTTTATATTGATATCACGTTGCTTCTTGACACGCTTGTCACACGAGATAGTAGTTATGGATTCTTGCATATTGTTCGTGACCAATATATTTTCGTGTTCGTGACCTGTTTGAATCCATGGTTACTAGCCGGGCGGAAAAGTACATTAGTAGACATGTAAGCATACCCAGAAATATCCCAAATGTCTATTCTTGCCTAATAGCAGTCGCACAACTCACGTGCGGGGTGCCGGATTTACCCCTTAGCCGTTTACATGTCGAAAGTGTATTTCAAATCACTTGTTAGATATAGTCTTGCTACATTACAGTTTCTTGTCATAGCTTGTCTTATGTACCATGTCTTCTTGCTTTTACTCGTATGATTCCTGCCATGATTTTCTGTCTATCCACTTATCATGTATCTCAGTATTATTACAGATTTATGGATTTTGCCATTTATTGATTCTGTTGCGAGAATGTACTCGTTCCATTCCTGACAGGAAACCAATATTTTTTAGGTTTAGCCGCGATCACTCTTAGCACTGGGAAGGCATGGGTATGCTGAGGTCAACCTAGATAGTTGAATCAGCTGTCTTTTCTATTTTGTGAGACATTGTATTTTCTAGCAAAAGTGAAGTTGTGAAACCTTGTAATTTGTAAACTTGATTTAATAATGTGAATGAGCAATAAATGAATATTTTGTGATTTTGAGCATCTTGGCCGTGATAGCGTTCTACCGTCGACTCTACGGCGTAGGCTGGCTTGGACACGTCTCGTATCCGAAAAGCGGGTGCGGGTCGTGACAATAAGTCTAGGCACCCAAAAAACTTGGTTGTTCAAAGTCAAACGCGTGCACGGCACGTTTCCACGATGTAAGGCTTGACACAGTCTTTGCTCATTGCATGATTAAGTTAGGCAAAGTTATGTTAGGCTATCGGAGTAGTAGCAAGCATGGTCCTACGAGTTCTACGGCTGGGTATAACCACATAGTCTTATGGTCTCAAAGCTCGTCATATGGAGTATGAGTTGGGCGGTAGTATCGCATAGAACATAAGTTGGCTTAAGGCACGATATCACGGACTTAGTGTTTAAGGCACGGGCCACGGTTGATTCAATTGAGTTTGGAAAAAGGGCTTCCAAATAGTCGTTCCTGAGTTGAGTGAAATGATAGGGCAACATGGAAGAATACTCGCGACCATGGGTCGTCGAGGCGGTCTCGAATACGAGAAGTATTGAACTTGGCCCTGAGAGAGATGGTAACATTAGAAGAACAATCACCTGTGAGACATCAGTTCGAGTCGAGTCTTGTATGGTCATTGGACAACTTGTCGACAAGGGAAATGTTTTCTCGAACGGCAACCCGGCGGCCAAGGGACCTATTCGAAGGAAACATGTAAATAGTTGTGCTGGATGATAGCACGGGTTAGGTGGGGACTTGAAGCGGGGCTCGCTACTTGTACTGAAAGGGGCGCTCGTCTAACAAAAGCTATAGTCCAGGATAGCTTGTGGTGCTAGTGACCTTTCATATAGTGAGTCGACATGGGCGGCAATCCGCGTGCGCCTTTGGATTGAGTTAAGTTGAACATGTACACGATCAGAAGACAATTTTTCGGCCTAAGATTTGGCTGTAACGCAGACACCGTGCTTCGGCACGAGATGTGGCATCGAGTCTTAAGTTGTTGGATAGAGTTGTATAAGTTGGGTTTGAGTCATTCGAGTTTAAGTCAGGAAGCGTCGCAAGACAAAGTTGGTTGAGTGACACTAAGTTCACAAGTCTTGGTTGAGTCGGTTGGTGATTAAAAGCGGCGAGGGCGGCGAGGCGGCAATATGGTAGGCACGGCCTCAATATGGATTTGTAGCACGGTCACATAAAAATTGGGTACTATCACGTAGTTAAGTCTCTGAGTATGGGCCGAAAGGCAAGCACGACTTGATAAGTTAACGTCGTTGACACGATAAGGGTCTAGAGGCAAGGTATCAGTAAGTTGCTAGTTGCAAGGCACGGGATGGTCTAGAGACACAAAATAGGCCGAGAGTTTATGTCCTAAAACTGATCCTAAGGTAAGAGTAGAATGAAAATCGTAAAGTGATTATGTTGTACAAAGTAAATAAACGTATTGGTCTTGCATGGTTAGGCGAGGACCTCACATCACCAGTACAGTTGAGTACTGACACCCACACAGTTTTTATGTGCAGGAACAGGTAGAAGCTCGTTGGCGTGGAGCTCGCTTGGATTCGTTGAGGTATTGAGTTTCTTGGCGTTTTGAGGCACACGACCGCATGGAGTTCGGACATATACGGGACATAATGTATGGACATCGCCTATCCGAAGCTTCCGCTGGAGTACTCAAATGTATTGAGAGATGAGAGGGAGAGCAGAGTGACTTGTAATTTGAGAAGAGTGAGCTTGAGTGATTGTAATCTTAGCCTTGCGCCACATTGTAATCTTTGTTTCAATATCAATAAAGAATATTTGCATGACTTATGTTTTGGTTCAATGTTTCTGTTTGGGACTTCTGTGCGACGACCCCGTCGCTTAGCCTGTAATCAGCCTTTATGAAACCTGCCTTACGTGAGCGCATCTAGGCTCACGCGGCATCATGCCTTAGCGAGGAAGATCGCTCCTAAGAAAGCGGGACGTGACTTAATGGTATCAGAGCACGACTTTACGTCCTTGGACTTTTGATTGAATTCTTTAACTTCGATGATGTTCCACAAACTCTGTTTTTTCGAAATCGATAACGTTGGTGCGCTCTCTCTTAAATGTTCCACGGGATGTCCATACAATAAGTCTATATATTTTATAAAATTGTACGAAAGAATATTTGGTTGAACAAAAGTTAACTTAAAATAAGCACGGTTGGCTAAGTCGGGCTGGGCATATACACCAAGAGTTATGTCGACCTTAGCAAATTTGAGCATAGAATTCAAATTGTATCGGACGAGAATGAGTTAGACTCGAATGAGTATGTGGGATGACTATCGATAGGGATGCCATCCGACGATGTTATCGTCAATGAGATATAGATGAGCGTGCTTGGATTTTGAGGAATGATTCAAACGAAGATTCGAAGTAGTCGATTGTGAATCGAATGATAGTTGAGGATTTGTCGAATGACTTCATCCCTGAGTGGTGTATGGGATAGCCTGGAGGATATAGATCGATTGAGGATGTGGGGTGCCAATGAGTCTATCAGCAAGCGATGAGTACGCAAAGCCTTAGAAAGAGTGTTTCAAAGTTAGTCATGACTTGATAGCTAGCATGAAATTGATTTGAACGAATTAGAAATAACGTACGTGGGATTGTGATTGCGCAAGTATGAAATACAAAATAATTGAGTAGGTAAAACTGAATCGAGGAAAAGGTGTAACTAACGAATTACTTGATAGAGGAGATCGACATGAATAGTATACGAAAAGTTAGTCATGACTTGATAGCTAGCATGAAATTGATTTGAACGAATTAGAAATAACGTACGTGGGATTGTGATTGTGCAATTATGAAATATAAAATGATTGAGTAGGTGAAACTGAATCGAGGAAAAGGTGTAACTAACGAATTACTTGATAGAGGAGATCGACATGAATAGTATACGAAAAGTTACCACGATCGAATGATAGCATGCATGAGAATGATTCGAATATTAAGAATGACTATAAGAAATTGGGATAGATGTTGCTCGATGATTTGAGTTACATAGAACGGTACGACTTGTGAAAATATGTTGCTCGATGGCTTAAGATAGTTGGATGAATACGCGTGATTTTAATTTTTAGACGAATTGATCATGTAACTAGTCTGGTGAGATAATGATCGAACTTGCTCTTAAATGTCGAAGAAATGTGGTACATCTAGTTTGGATGATAGCATCAGTTGCACGACTCAAAATTCATTACAAAGGAAGATCGTCAGGTTATGCATATCATCGATGGTATTGATGTCACGACCCGCACCCGTATTTCGGACGCGAGCTCGTGAGCAAGCCAACTAAGTATTGAGCGGACTCCAGCCCATCTCGAATACGTAAACGCTGTCTAGACTATGGTATCACGTGCCTAATCATGGCAAGGCAACCTATAACTCAATCCACAATAAGAATATAAAACATGAATGAACACTATGGGTCGTGGTCTGCAACCCACTAGCATACATGTCCGATTAGACTCCAAGAATTAACATGAGTCTATAAAGTAAGCTAACAAGAAGAGTATATCATGACAAGGAATGAAAGCATGAATGGATAATAAGCGTAATATCAATATACCTGGATCCTGCAAGTGTATCACAAATATCTACCATCCTGCTCTGCTAACTAACTCCATACAATCTCTAAACCTGAAGAGATCATCAAGTCCTTAGGGGACATAGCAAGATACATAAAAATATGCCTATCTAACAGTTCTATCATGCATAAGAATATAAACGGGCTATAAACAAGAAACGAGACGAAAACTGACAAGTGGATACTGACATGTGACTATGAACATGGATACGGGAAACAACTACGCATAAATGAACTGCTGGGAGAGAACTGGTGAACAAGAGATCAAAGGATATCAAACCCTCGTCCCGAAAATGGACTCGATAGTTTGAACTAAACACTAACCCTTGCCCCGAATGTGGACTCGCAGGTTAGTTCACGACAAACACCCTCGTCCCGAGTGTGGACTCGCAGGTGCAAACGGTCAACCCTCGCCCCGATTGTGGACTCGCAGGTTGAGAAAACGAAATAGGAATTAGCAGTTCAGTTAGACGCACTCACTCCACGACACGATACGACTCAGTCAAGGTACATGTAAGGAAAACTCTCGTATAGTCTATAATGTTAAACTCTGGACAACGACGATATATAGACGGGACAATAACTAATATACATGATAAGAATAAAAGCATACCAATCAAACGATCCAACTAACTGATGACATATAACTACTAGATAGAGAAATAAGCATGCAATAAACTGTAGAGGGAGGCAAGGTATACTTGCCTGATTCTGCGCTCTTAATGTGAAATGCTGCTCTCGCGTCCACGCCTCCGGAACCCGACGCTCCAAAAGTCCTTGCTAGAGAGGTGGTGAAGACTTCTCCTTGCCAAAGCTCCAACCTTTCTTGCTATCTTTGCTTGCTAATCCTCTTTTGGTGAGTTTGGAAGGGTTGGCAATGGCTATAGATGGTTGGATGGAGAAGATGGAGTTTTTAGGGTTTACTTTGAGTGGTTGGGTGGATGTATGGTGGAGGAGATGAGTTTTTGTGAAGGATGGAGAGATGTACAATGGAGAAGATGATGTATAGAGGGCTATGGAGGAGAGGTACTACAAAATATGAGGGGAAAGTAAGGGAGTGGTCGGCCAAGAAGGAAAAAAGAAGAATAAATTAAGTTAGGGTTAGGGTTTGGGTATGAGTTGATGTACATATTTGGGCCTTTTGGGTTGCAAGCATGAAAAGGAGTGGGAATCCTATTCCTAATGAGATACTTGGCCGAATATCCAAGGGGGATGCTTTGGTCGACCAAGAGTGCTCCCACTTAGTTGGGGTGGTGGTTTGGTGAGTTGGCTAATTGATTGGATTGAGGATTAAAAAGGTCTTTCCTAATATAGACTAATTAAATCTATCTATATAAATACAATCCAAAATCTGAATTAAATACAAAATATATGTATTTATTAATATTTATTAATGTCCAGCATGCCTACTTAGGATTGGGTTGGACTTTGGGTCAAATATAAACTAATGCCAACTAGGATTACACGTAGACACTTTCTATAAATAGAAACTTTCCAAAATTGAAAACATATCAATATTAATAAAACATATATACAAAAAATATATATAAACATAAAGATATTTGAGAGTACTACATGTTTATTTAGATTTGGATTTGGTTCGGGTCAAATCGGGGCTAAATTGGTACAACCGGGTCTCCTAGAAAGTCAATAATCTAATAATTAAATAAATAAATCATCAGTGAGGGTTAAGTCACAACTTGGTCTGGTTTTTCTAGTTAGAACACACCTATGGCTCGGCGTTCCCTATCATAGCTAAAACACTAGTCAAGACACCCAACTACACTATCCGTACCAAAATTCTTGGTCATCTTGTGCTCCAAATTTAATCGTGACTAAAGGCATCTACCGTAATAATTAACTAATTAATTATTTATAACATTCAAAAATCACCATTTAAATCAAATAAATAAATAAAATATTTCAAAAGTTTTGGGAAGAGGAGTTACAATTGAGGCGTATCAAAGATCGATATGCGATAACTCGGGGGAACTCTAATTCGAGGAATGACGATCGTGCAAGTATTATTGTCCTGATGGATGCTATACTTAGGATTTTGACTAAAATGAATGTTGGATAAAAATGATCGTGTCTTTATGGTTGCGTTGATAACCATAACGTCGAAGATCTTGTCTTGTGCGAGCACAACTCCAGCCTCGCACATGTGTTACGTCAAATTTGGGGCGATCGTTCCGCATGAGCGTTGACTTGGTGATTCATGTCGCGGGAATGATCGAACTCGAAAAATCAAGACGTGACAATCTGTATGCTTCGACTTGTGATTTGATGTGAATGTGAATTCGAGGAATGTTCGGATTGGTGATTGACGATTAAGTAAAATCGAGGATTGAGTAGATCCAATCTGCGTTTTGAAAATGAATTAGTCTAGACTTAAAACAAGAGTTACGTCCCGATGAGGACGATTATCCCGCGGAAGAGCGTATGGTGATTTCATGCCCACCGTGGAAAATTAAACTTGCGTGAGATTGGGACGTGACTTATTGCTAAGCTAGACGACCTTGTAATCGAATACGTGAATTTTGATGAACGACTTAGGAAATATGGAATGAGAATTATGGTCTAGCGACAAATTGTGTCATAGTGTGTTTGACTTGGAAAGAATGGATAGGTAGACTATATCGAACGGATCCAAAGAGATAGCCTATGCAAATTATAAATTTGGGCATGCGATAGCGATATGAAAGAGATTTGGTTGAGCAGAACTTGAAGTAGGATGGCTTTGCTGAATGACTCAGACCCCATGTGACGAATGTCTGGATGTGTGTTGGGAATCTATGCTCCAAGTTTAGAAATTGGAGTGATGTGAGCTTGGATAGAAAATTTCGTACTAGCAACTTTGGTTTGACTTAGGATGGGGTCAGTGTTGATGTTATTGTTTGGGAACTATGATTCCAATACTGACAATTGACTTTAGCCTGGAGAGATGGTCTAGCGGTTAGGCGAGACGTCCATGTTGCGAGAGTTAGCATCGGTACGAGTGATCGTGTAGATTGATTAGTTTGGATGTTGGTGTTGATGAATGGAATGATTCAAGAGTATGATAATACCACTCATGAGCCTCGGTTGAAATGCATATATATCAGGGATGCTTGAATATGTGCACGATCCGGCTCGAGTGGAAATGGTAAAATTTTTTATCACGAGGCTTGGCTGAAATATATGTATTTTGGGGACGCCTGAAATATGTGCACGATCCAACAAAGTGATAAGTTGAATTCAAGTAATACTATAGGAATGGAGCGGTCAAGAATTTTGAGATTGTGAGTTTCAAAGAAAAAGATTGATAGTAGTGCGAGCGTAGCTTGGATTGAAAAAATGTATAGAAAGAATGTGTACGAAAATCGTTGGATGTTGAATCAAGTTATAAGTCAATAAGTGAGTACTCAGTTAGTTTCGAGGATAAAACTTTTTCTGAGTGGTGTATGATGTAGTGCCCCGTCCCGTTCAGTAAATCGGAGGAACCAAAATGCTAACGGCATTCGGACTTAGCCATGCAATAGCTGCTCGAAGAACCGCTCGGTCGAGGCGACCCCTCGATCAGATGGGTGGCTTCGGTGAACTTGCCTCAGCTTGGCCTTCGCACTAATAAAATGAATGTTTTCAATGCACAAGTAGGCTTGATAAGAAAATAGACGAATGCACATAGCTAAGGAAATAATCCCAAGTCAGTTCAAACTGAGTTAATATGGAAAGATCTCACGGTCGGCTTAGAAATATTGTACGATGGCTTTCAAAATGACACTCGGTCCTTCATCCCGTGGCTTGAAAGAAGAAAAGTTAGTCTTCACCACAAAGCTATGAATTAGCCTAAGTCATAGGTGCCGCCCACATAAATGCTTGATAAAGCATGCACGATTCCAGCATTTGAGGCTTGGCATAGCCTTTGCTCGCCCTACGGGTTAAGTTGTATCACACGGCTTGTGGCATAAGTCTAGGCACCCAAAGAACTTGGTTGTTCAAAGTCGAACGCGTGCACGGTACGTTCCTACGATGCAAGACTTGACGTAGTCTTTGCTCGTCAAGTTGTTGCATGATTAAGTTAGGCAAAGTTATGTTAGGATATCGGAGTAGTAGCAAGCATGGTCCTACGAGTTCTACGGCTGGGTATAACCACATAGTCTTACGGTCTCAAAGCTCGTCATATGGAGTATGAGTTGGACGGTAGTGTCGCATAGAACATAAGTTGGCTTAAGGCACGATGTCACGGACTTAGCATTTAAGGTACAGGCCACGGTTGATTCAATTGAGTTTGAAAAAAGGGCTTGCGAATAGTCATTCCTGAGTTGAGTGAAATGATAGGGCAACATAGAAGAATACTCGTAACCATGGTTCATCGAGGCGGTCTCGAATACGAGAAGTATTGAACTTGGCCCTGAGAGAGATGGTAACATTAGAAGAATAATGATTGTGTGAGACGTCAGTTCGAGTCGAGTCTTGCGTGGTCATTGGACAACTTGTCGATAAGGGAAAGGTTTCCTCGAACGGCAACCCGGCGGCCAAGGGACCGATTCGAAGGAAACATGTAAATAGTTGTGCTGGATGATAGCACGGGTTAGACGGAGACATACAGTGGGGCTCGCTACTTGCGCTGAAAGGGGCACCCGTCTAACAAAAGCTATAGAGTCCATGATAGCTTATGGTGCTAGTGACCTTTCATATAGATGAGTCGACATGGACGGCAATCCGCGTATGTGCCTTTGGATTGAGTTGAGTTGAACATGTACACGATTAGAAGAAAATATTTGGGCCTAAAATTTGGCTGTAACGCAGACACTATACTTCGGCACGAGATTGGATGTCGAGTCTTAAGTTATTGGATAGAGTTGCATAATTTGGGTTTGAGTCGTTCGAGTTTAAGTCAGAAAGCGCCGCAAGGCAAAGTTGGTTGAGTGACACTAAGTTCACAAGTCTTGGTTGAGTCGGTTGGTGATTAAAAGCAGCGAGGGCCGCGAGGCGACAATATGATAGGCACGACCTCAATATGGATTTGTAGCACGGCCACATAAAAATTGGGTACTATTGCGTAGTTACGTCTTTGAGTATGGGCCGAAAGGCAAGCACGACTTGATAAGTTAACGTCGTTGACACGTGAAGGTTCTAGAGGTAAGGTATCAGTAAGTTGCTAGTTGCAAAGGCACAGGATGGTCTAAAGACATAAAATAGGTCGAGAGTCTATGTCCTAAAACTGATCCTAAGGCAAGAGTAGAAAGACAATCCTAAAGGGATTATGTTGCACAAAGTTAATAAACGTGTTGGTTTTGTATTGGTGGGCGAGGAGCTCACACCACCAGTACAGTTGAGTACTGACACCCACACAGTTTTTATGTGCAGGAACAGGTAGAAGCTTGTTGGTGCGGAGCTCGCTTGGATGCGTCGAGGCATGGAGTTCGTTGGCGTCTTGAGATGCACAGCCGCATGGAGTCTGGACTTATACGGGATATAGTGTATGGACATCGCCTATCTGAAGCTTTCGCTAGCCTACTCAAGTTCTATTGAAAGATGAGAGAGAGAGCAGAGTGACTTGTAATATGAGAAGATTGAGCTTCAGTGATTGTAATCTTGGCCTTACGCCATACTGTAATCTTTGTTTCAATATCAATAAAAGAGTATTTGCATGACTTGTGTTTTGCTTCAATGTTTTCGTTTAGGACTTCTGTGCGACGACCCCGTCACTTAGCCTGTAATCGACCGTTATGGAACCTGTCTTGTGTGAGCGCAATCTAGGCTCACGCGGCATCACGCCTTAGCGAGGACGATCGCTCCTATGGGAGCGGGGCGTGACACAAGTGGTATTGCATATACCACTCAGAATCGAGCTATTCATCGCATATGTGGTATAGCATATACCACCCGAAAATCAAGTCGTTTCCCTCGCATCATACTCGGTATGACCAACAATCTATTCCGACTCACGATTTCCACAGTGATCATGTCGATCACAACCGTAACTTTTGATTAATCAAAATTTGACATAATTCGGCAAATGTATTTATTTGCCAATATAAGTTCGGTGCATAATCGAACCAATTCGTTTTTATCGATTTATGATTTCAGTCCCATCCGTCGTACTTTGTGCAACGATTTTTTTAACATCCGTTGCACCTCATGCAAAAATTTATTTCTTACATTTATTTTTGACATCCGTTGCACCTCGTGCAACGATCCATTTTTGACACTCAAAGCCAATGCTCGAATCCGTTCAACACATTCGATATCAACTTTTACGTTCATTGCAACATATCATTCACAACCAACTCGTTGTAATTGATGCAACAACATCCCACGACTTTTATTATATCGATGCAACCAACATTCCTCATATCGACTGTTGCATTGAAACAACGAATATCTCAATTCGCATTTCCCGACCTTATCAGCAAATGTCATGTAATTTTCAAAACACGTGCGAAAAAATTACACGATTTGTATTAGACTTATTGTATGGAACATCTAGTGCGGCATCGAGTATAGTCAAGATTCATTTCATAGTGGTGGGCAACTTTGGAAATTAAAACAAAAGAAACATCCTGAAAAAATTGAACCTAAAGCTCCGATACCAATTTGTCACGCCCTGACCCGAAAAATCGGTCGTCCTCGCATCAATTTATTCGAATCGTTCGTTCTCGCTAGAGCGTAATGCCATATGAGTCTGGAGTTGCACTCATACAAGGCAAGATGACAAGTTCTCAAATAGTTATCTTTGATTTGATATTAGCAGCGGAAGAAACAGAGTATACAAAATAATTATCTTTATTGATAAATAAACTGAGGTCACAAAGGCTTTCAATAGCCCAACTGTATTTGCTATATTAGCTTACAACACTCAGGTTCTCTCTTGCTCACAAAGGATGTATCGTTCCATACATCATGTCTTCTATATCTCGGCTGCATCATCCTGTTGCAAGTCTGAGCGTCAATGCGGTCGCATGCCTCAATACGCTATGACATTCCATGCCTCAGCGCATTCAAGCGAAGCTCCACCGCGAACAGATCATTCCCTGAACCTGCAAGCAATCTGGTGGAAGATCAGTACTAATCCTCTCGCGTACTGATCAGAGACCCACTTTACTAAACCGACATTAAGTAGATATATATTGAATCATGCAACATAAAATTTAGTGTTCTTTCTATCTTTGCCTTAGGATCAGTTTTATGGCATATTCGAAAACAGTAGCAATGTATCTCATGGCAAGCATGTTACGTTTGATTTATGTAAACAAGCAAGCAAGCAATATACAATTCCTATGTTCCTTTGTGGCGACTTTTACCGAATCGAGGCATTCGCCCTTGCGCCGATGCAAGGTGAATGCCTATTATTTTTTCCTGTCATGTTATAAGTGATCGTTGAGCAGAATTTTAGTACCTGCATCATTCAAATCACTGGCCCCTATCTATATGAAGATCACTGACATTAACAGCTGTCAGAATGGACTTATGTTTCTCAACGACATTGAGACGCTACCCATTCAGCCTAGGTTACGATCCTTACTGAAGGACATACAATGAATCAGTGCTCACAGTCACGATTATTCATTCCTCCTAGGCCGAAGAGTCCCGATGTCCTGATGATCTGTTCGAGGAAACAAACCCGTGCACGGGTTAATTCACAGTCCATTTGATCATGCAACAAACACTCCTCATACAACCAAACATAGTCTTGAGTTAGAAACTCAGACTTCACGTCATCTTACATTTCTCTTTCTTTTAATGTTCTCACTCTTTATATGTTCTCACATTCTTTGTACGATTTTATTCTTTGTTTCAATATTTTGTGGCACCATGCCCCAATTCAATGTTCGTCAAACGAATGACCCGAAGGTTCCGAACATTCCGAGGCACCATGCCACATTCAGCAGTTCCGTCACATTCATGTCACAACTGTTCTCTTCGTAACGAAGTCATCTTTTATGATTTTTTTTTGTGCACATACGCATGCTTTGACACAATTGTTCCCTATTTTTGAGTCATACATGTGATGCACGTCTGGATACCGTAATTCCATGTTCTTATGCCTTAGTATTCAATGTTCATGGCTCGTTCACTAGGGGCACGAATTGTGCACTGAGGTACTTGTCGATACAGTTATCCCATGTTCTTATGGCTTGTACACCAAGGCGCTCGTCTTTGCGATATTCAATGTTCAATAGCGACTCGTACATTTGATGTACGTTTTATTTCAATTGTTCTATCTAGTGTTTGACACGCACTATGTTCATCTCTCGATCGAGCCACGCCCATGATCTCGATAGGTTAACTTAGCATACAACGATATATTTTACTTAGCATGAGGGAGTAGAAAAGAAGGGTTAAAGTCCTCCCACCATAAGCCGATACGCCTTGTCATTTCGTCGAGCCGATGCGGCTCAATTTCATAACTTTGTTATACGGCCAACTCTTCTGACTTAGCAATTCGAGCACTTCGTGCTATGTTGAATTATTCGACCGATTTGGCTTACCGTGCCTATGCCTCAGTCCGTTGCAAGCGGTGATTTGGTTTTGCGGACACCATTGCAAATAAGGCAAAAAGTCGACCTCTTATATTTTAAGATAAACGTATAGCCTGCACACGAAATCAACTAAAATTAATATTCGTTCGAATCAGATTTGTGCGTTGTATCGATTCAATTTCTTAGAATCTTCGAACCGACTCAATACTTTTTTTTGGGCCAACTTAATACTTGTATCGATCTTACTCGATGCATTCCTCCGGTTAACGTAACTCTTATATCGATACGCATCGATACTTGATCGGATCAACGCAACTCTTCGGGTCAACGACGCAGCATAATATACCGTACGGAGTGGGGCATTACATGCACTGTATTTTTGGGACCTGTGGGTCCCCAATCGAAACATAGAATAGAAGTGTAGATGTGATATGGTGCCACGGTATGTTTGGGACTTGTAGGCGCCAATCAAAAAATTAAATGGAAGTGTAGATATGATGTGTATGTTCTATTATACGAGTAGAGGTTGGTATTATTTTATGTTCGATTTATATGCCATGCATATGTTTTATAGTTGATAAACTGTTCATATATTTTACATGGTAATAGACAACTTGTGCATAAGGTTATGCTTTCCTCGACCGGTTACCAGGGGCCACCGAAAACGATCCGGCCTAGGAAAAAATTATGTAGAACGTGATTCATGTGCGGGAAATTACAAGAGCTTCAATGGGGCTTGCTACTCGAACTAAAATGGTGCATCACAATACGGGTATGTCGGGACCTTCGGTAGGGCTAGCTACCGGCACATGAAGGATCGTCATCTTACCCAAAAAATAGTCTAATATGGCTTGTGGTGCTGGTGACCTTCATATAGTTATATTGTATGCTAATGTCATTTGCTTACAAGCTTAACTAGTTGATCGCGGGGATAAGTTCACTCATATATTTGTATTTTGCTAAGGCTAATGAATGTCTTATACAGGGATACAAATTATGGCACATTTATGTATTATAATTCATATCATTATATGACATGCAAGGATGGTAAGTATTTGATAAGATTAATTGTATTTAGTGATACCTTCATGCATATAGACACATGCTTGCTATGCCATGTAATTGATCCCAAGGCAAGATTAGAAAGAGACCATATATATCTTCCAGTAATTACTTAATTATTGTATTAGTTTTGGTTGAGTTGGCTTGAGGCCACTCACTAGTACACGGCCATGTACTGACCCCCAACCCCCCAGTTACGGAGCTGCTTGGACATGTTGAGGTGTTGGAGCTCGATTAATGATTGAAGTTGTTCGGCTGAAAATATTGTCTTTTGCTTATACAGGTAGACATCATGTATTTAACATCATTGTTGTATAGTTTGCATTGTAAGTCTTGTGGCATGTTTTAATGTATCGAGAGAGAGAGGGGGAAAGAGAGAGAGTGCTTGTAATCAAGTTGTTCATTGGCTTGAAGTCATTGTAATTTATGCTGCAATATTATTAATAAAAAGAAGCATTTTGTATATCTTGTGTCTATTCAACTTTTTTGTTTATTTTTATTGCAATGACTTGTATTCTGGTATGTTCCATCGACTGTATTTTTTTGCCTTCTACAAGTACAATTTAGGCTTGTACGACATCATATCAGTAGCGACTTTCGGTCCTACATGATCATGGCATGATATAATGGCATCAGAGCATAGTTTACTTTCTTGGACCTAAATTGATTCTCCTTAACTCTGAATTGCTTTCGTGATAAAAACCTTTTTTTCTCTCTAAGTGTTCTGTTGAGTGTTCCATACAATAAGTATATATGTTATGATTTCTGATGTGTGTATTTTATTGTTTAGCGATGGCCTCGGAGGGCACAATGTATGGTTTAACATTCCGTGTGGGAAAATGTTTAGAATGAGGATAAGTTGGATTTGGTTATGTTGGATGTTGGATGAGCAATAGTGTATCGGTAGAGGTGTCGTAGTTAGCTACGAGTCTTGTTGTTGTAAGTATTTTTGTTACGAGTATTTTTGTTGCGAGTATTGAATGAAGTGTGCCCAGAGTGATGTGGATATAGTTCAATTTCAAGTAGTTGTCAAGTGGCGAGGAAAGGGATGTTTTGTTTGTGGTCGTTGGAACCACAGTGGTAAAGTTTGTCCGAAGGGAATGTTAGCTCACTATGTGGAGGATGATTATTTGTGTGCAGAGTGACTAGATTTCTGAGTGGTGTATCAGATAACCCTACTGTTGTAAGTTGGATATTGGAATTGATGAGTCTATTTGTTTGGATGGATAGTGCGAGGTCTCAGTTTAAATTTATGCCTAGTTAAGACAATTTTGAATCTTTCTTATGGCAGAATAAGATCTTGTTGGATAGAAAATCGAGATTGTGGAATGGATGGATTGGTTGAGAAACGATATGGATAGTGTATTAAACTATGGTTTGAATCAATTGGATTGGATTTTGAGTTAAGTGCAAAGACTCGGTAGTGCAAGAAAAAGTTTGTTTGGAGGATATGATAATGGTTCTAAGTATTGGGGAATTGATTGCTCAATGAACTGAGCTAGCCTATAACTGATTTGATCTTGAGTATGGACAATTGTTCTTGTATCGAATTTGGAAGGTAACATTGGTTGAAACAAAATTGATTTTGGCAAATGAATGATTTTCTGGTTATGTATGTATTTGATGATATTGAGGTGTATCAAAGATTGATAGACATTGACTCGGAGGTATTTTGGTTGGATGAATAACGATGTGTTGTATATTGAAACACTAAGTTTTGTTGTCTTTATGGATTCTAGCTTATGGAGTACCAATGGATTAAATGATAGTATCGAAATTTTTTTATGACTTGAATAGATGATCATAAGTATGCCATGAATGGATATTAGTTAAACTCGACCTAACGAAAGTTTGGAAATTTTTGTGATTGATGTAATCAATTTAGAGTGATAAAATTGATGGACTAACAGAATTGGTGAGTCGACTTATAATTTGATTGGAATGCATTGGAAGTTTGAAATAATTGGTCACTGAGGGATTGCCTTGACTTGTTGAACCACGATCATCAATCAAATTCACTTCCAATGCATTCCAACAGAATGTAGTATAATGCTTGAGTATGTTTGCTAGTGATAGCTCACCCAATGAGTTAAGAAGTGTGGTTCTGTGAGAGGTACGTTGTCAATGAATTTGGTCAAGGCATGAGTGAGATTGATTGAGGAATAGTGGAAATTTGTGTTGGAGTAATCGTTGAAGTTATGGAAGGCATGTTCAAGTTGGACTAGAAGAAAGATGCTTCATAAAATTTATTGAGTCATATGTTGAGTATTTGGTGCAGCTATGAATTAGAAGAGTATGCATGGACTTGAGAGGAAAGTTGTTGCACGTGTGTTTGTTGTGTATAGAAGGATTTGTACAAGTATTGAACATAAATGAAAGGTATTTCGTGATTGCCTTGGCATTAATTTGCATATTTAGATGGCCAGTGTGTCGCGGAGTCGACATTGCAATACGTTAAGAAAGAAATTATCATGGTATCCTCCTAAGGGGCACTCCGGTCCAAGAACTCTCTCCGGCTTTAATCCAGTATTATGCAAATAGTACAACGTGAGTTTTCATCCGAAGTCATACCAACTTCTTACACGAGAGCTTTTATCCGAGAAGGCCTCTCCGACTTCAAACCGAGAGCTTTTATCCGAAAACTCTCCAACTTCAACCGAGAGCTTTTATCCAAAGACTCTCCAACTTCAACCTTTCACAAGAAGGTTTTGATCTCCTTACAACAAGATAAAGATCTCACTTTTATAACTCAAGAACACTCTAACACAATTTATGGATTGGCAAGTAAACGTTTTGGTGGAGTGTTTGTGGATAAGCTCTAGTGTATTAGAAATTTTTAGGCTCAAATCATCCACCTTGAATGAAGGGGTTCAAGTCTATTTATAACTAAAGCAATGAAAAGTGCTCAAAGATAAATTTTCAGTCAGCGATCGTTATACCATCGGTACGAACGGGTGTGCCGTCGATATACTAATCTGGAATGCAACAACTAGAAATATAGCCGTTGGGATCATTAAATGGCCGAAATCCGGCCGTTAGATTTTCAATGTTACTGAAACGATATACCGTCAGTATGCCGGTTCATTAGGCCAAAAACAGATTTTATATAAAATCGGTATACTGTTGGTACGAACCTGTGTACCGTCGGTATGCCAATTTTTATTCGAAAATAATCCTGGGCTAATTTCCTAGCTTTTAATTTTGCCATCCATTTCTTGTGTTTACAAATATTCCTAAAACTCATTACAGACTCCAGATATACTTGAGCAGGTGCGGGCTTCATAAGAGTATTGAAATGATGATGGCATGGCTTGGCTTCTTCACTTGATAGATGATTGCTTCTTCCTTGACGATAGTTATCCAAAGATATCTAGATTGTGAAATATGAATACCTTTTGGGAGTTTCGCCCCCGAACCCCCACGGGAGGCGTTGCTCCTCGACCCTTATCCACTGACCGGGCAGCGGAACCCCCGAATGCGTGGCTCCGAAGATGTCGTCGGGTGATTCAGACAAATCTTATGGGATGTCGTCATCTTTGGCCTACCATGATTTCTTTATTTCATATGTCCATGTTGATCTTTCTTATTACTTTTTTCGCAAATACATGTTATAGGAACAAAGCAATATATATAGTAGCAAGTATGATCAAGTTAATGCACATTAGAACTATGCTAAGTTTAAGTATAATACTATAGTGATAGCATGAGAATTAGTGATAATAAAATGCTAAACTAAATTGATTAACCATATTTGAAATATAATACAATCATTAGGCCAACACTTCGGTGGGGTTAGCTACCTGAACGCAAAAGATCACCGTCTTACCAAAAAAAATTGTCCAACATGGCTTTTGGTGCGAGTGATATTCATATAGTTAGGCTGCATGCTAATCTCATATACTTGCAGGCCTAACTAGTTAGTCGCGAGGACGAGTTCACTCATATATATGTATTTTATAAATGCTAATGAATGTCTTGTGCAGGGACATAGATTATAACACATTTGTATATTATAATATAATTGATATTATTGTATGACGGGAAAGGATGATAAATATTAGGTAAGATTAACTGTATTGAATGACCCCTTCATGCTTATAGACACATGATTTTTATGCCATGTAACAGATCTAGCGTAAGCTTAGAAAGACCACATATATATGTCTGTACTCACTTAATTGTTGCGTTAGTTTTTGTTGAGTTGGCTAGAGCCCACACATCAGTACACGACAATGTACTAACCCCCAACCGCCTAGCCTCGGTTGGTGATCAAAGTTGTTTGATTGGAGATACAGTCTTTTGCTTATGGAGGACATAATGTATAGAACATGATTGTTGTATAGCTATTGAGTTGTAAGCCTTGTGGCATATTTCATTGTAAAGAGAGAAAGGGGAGAGAGAGAGAGAGAGAGAGAGAGAGAAAGAGAGTGAGTGATCCTTTAATCAAGTTGTTCTTTGGCTTCGAATTATTATAATTTTCACTGTAGTATTATTAATAAAGTGAAGTATTTTTTATATATTAAACTTTTTATTT
The DNA here is from genome assembly GCA_029216955.1 of Iris pallida. Lineage (NCBI taxonomy): Eukaryota > Viridiplantae > Streptophyta > Magnoliopsida > Asparagales > Iridaceae > Iris > Iris pallida. The sequence goes on along the minus strand of JANAVB010035820.1, from coordinate 8,631,150 downwards.
ATTTTCGCTTTAATGACTTGTATTCTGAGAAGTTATATCGATTATGTTTTTTTCTTTCCTTGTACAACTGCAATTTAAGCTTGTATGACATTGTGCCCAGCAGTGACTTTCGGTCATATGGGGTCGAGGTATGACAATGCATGCTGTAAGCACCCTGATTTTTGGGATTTTTTAATTTATTTTATATAATATTTATATATTAAACCAAAATTTATTTTTAATTATGACTATATAGACACTTTGTTGTAACTTTGATTTGTGAAGCACAACATTGACCAATTCCTCTAAACCATTTCCATATTCGTGTTATAGACGAGTCCACCTTCATTTTGATATCATGTTCCACTCAAACATGTCCCTTGTACAACATTTTTCTTCCACAACTTTCGGGTCAAAATGACCATTTTATCCATCGTCGTAATTTTGATGTATTTTTTCAATTGCGATTTGAGGAGCAAACCCGATCCAAACTTTTTGACCCAATATATAGTTTTGACACATTTTAGTTTCCATGTGCTATTTATTTTCAAATGGCACACATGTTAAAACTATAGACATATTGGACTCAAATCGCTCACAAAAATACCACCGGCCCAAAACTAATGAAAGTAGGGTTCGTAGAGCCAATTCTAGGGTGTCGTAATCTCTTAGACCTATTTTATATTGATTTTTGTAGATTAATATGCAGTCACAATAATTAAATCTAATTTAAATCAAATACTATAACCACTTTCCTAATTTGGATCCAATCAAATCTCTTTGAGATACACCTTTTATTTAAACTATTAAATCTCCTCCAAATCCTACCAAACAAGTTTAAATCCTTCTCAAATTCCTTTTCTCACGTAAAACCATGCCCCTCCTAATTTCTCACGAATTTTTATATATTAAAATCTGGAAAAATCGAGCGCACAAATCCATCCTTTTATGGGCGCGCAGTTTATGTGCCAACCTACAGAAAACCCTAAAAAACTGATCCTTCCAAGCCCTCCACCCCCTCTCAAATGAAGCCAAGATCTTCCTCTCTCACCCTAGCAAATCCCCAAGGAGCCAAGACAACTTCGCGGAGAGTTATGGAGCCTAGAAGTCACCCGAAGTTGGATTCCAGGTCTGAATTCGATTCAGCATGTACGCTGTTTTGCATCTAGGGTTTCATGTAATTTTCGATCTCAACTTTTAATGAAACCAAAACTAATAGAAATATCTCTATGTCTATTTTTATGGCCAAATGGCCAACCACACGGTTCCAAACGTTTGATCGGGAAGTCCGTTCTACGACAGGGTGTCCAGAACAGACCAGATCTGTTGCGAGTTGAATTTTACCTACTTTCGTGTCGATTCAATATTCCATATATTTTGGTAAGAAATTAGACTTCCAGAGCTTTCCAATGCATATCTTTTTACTGCGTTTTGGTTTGGTTTAATATTTCTTAAAAATCATGACATTTATTGTAATACCGAAACGCCGAAAAATTTGGAACTTCATATACCTTTACTAAAATACTTGTTACGCAAGTTTTGATGATACAAATATTATTTTGACTATCTTTTTGTAATTTTTTCAAAATTAACTATTTTTAAATATTTATTGTTTCAGGACTCAATTAATAGTCCATGCATGGAATTAATGATGTACTACCAACATAGGGCTATTGTCTTGAGTTTCTGTAGTGCCCCGTCCCGCTCAGTCAATCGGAGGAATAGGAATGCCAACGGCGTTCGGACTTAGCCTTGCAACGGCTGCTCGGAGACATCGCTCGGTCGAGACAACCGCTAGCTCAGATGGGGTAGTTTCGATGAACTTGCCTCATCTTAGCCTTCACATAATAAATCGCATGTTTTCAACTTGCACAAGTAGGCTTGATAATAAAAGAGATGAATCCACATAGCTAAAGGGAGTAATCCCGAAGGGTCGAATTGAGTTAGAATATGGAAAGGTCCAACGGTTGGCTTAGAGTTGGTGCACGGCGTGCTTTGAAAATGACACTCGGTTCTTCGTCCCGTAGCTTGGGAGAAGAAAAAGTTGGTCTTCGACACAAACTATGAATTAGCCTAAGTCATAGGCGTCGCCCGCGTAAATGCTTGATAAAGCATGCACGCTTCCACGATGCAAGGCTTGACATAGCCTTTGCTCGTCCTTTGGGTTAATTTGTAGGCTTGATTAAGTTAGGCAAAGTGATGGTGGTCGACCTAATTCATTCCAAGCACGGTCCTATAAGTTCTACAGTAGGATATAACCACATAGTCTTACGGTCTCAAGGCCTGTCATATAGAGTATGACTTGGGCGGTGGTGTCGCATAGAGTTCAACTTGGTTTAAGGAACGATGTCACAGACTTAGTGTTTTAAGGCACGGGCCACGGTTGATTTATTGAGTTTGGAAAAAGGGCTTCAAATAGTTGTGTTCCTGAGTTGAAGGAAATGATAGGACAAGAAAGAATAATGCTCGCGACTATGGGTCGTCGAGACGGTCTCAAATTTGAGAAGTATTGAACTTGGTCCTGAAAGAGATGATAAGACTAGAGGTAGAATGACTGTGTGAGACGTCAGTTTGAGTCGAATCCTGTATGGTCATGGAAAACTTGTCGACAAGGTAGAATTTTCTTGAACGGTGACCCAAACAGACGGGGACCGGTTCTTGAGAAGCAGGATTAGCAGTGCTGGATGACCACACAAGTTAGCGCAGAGTCTTGCAACGGAGCTCGCTACTCGTGCTAGCAAGGGCGGCCGCCTAACAAGCTAAAGGAGTCCAAGATGGCTCTGGAAGTCAGTGACCAATTCATATAGATGAGTCGGCATGGTGGCAAACCGCATGTGTGCCTTTGGATTGAGTTGAGTTGAATGTGCTTGTACGTTTAGAACAATATTGGGCCTAAGATTTGGTTGCAACATAGGCGACGTGCTTCGGCATGAGATATGGCGTCAAGTCTTAAGTTGTTGTCGGCATATAAGTTGCATAAGTTGGATTTGAGTCATCTTGAGTTTAAGCCAGGAAACGCCGCAAGGCAAAGTCGGTCGAGTGACACATAGCCCAAAAGTCTTGATTGGGTCAGTTGGTGATCAAAGTAGCAAAGGCCGCGAGACGACGATATTGTCAAGTCACGCTGAGTTGCGAGGCACGGCACGATAGATTTGTAGCACGGTCACAAAGAAAATGGGTACTATCGCGTAGTTGCGTCTCTGATTATGTGCCGAAAGGCAAGCATGACTTGATAGGTTAACGTTATTGGTGCAAGCACAGGATGGTCTAGAGACACAGAATAGGCCAAGGCGTCTGTCCTAAAACTGATACTAAGGCAAGAGTAGAAAGACAATCATAAAGGGACTCTGTTGCACAACGTAAATCAAACGTGTTGGTTTTGTATGGATGGGCGAGGAGCTCATTCAACCAGTACAGTTGAGTACTGACACCCACATAGTTTTTATGTGTAGGCACAGGTAGAAGCTCGTGGCGCGGAGCACGCTTGGATGCGTCGAGGCACGGAGTTTCTTGGCGATTCGAAGTGTGCGGTCGCATGGAGTCAAGACTTATACGGGACATAATGTATGGACGTCGCCTTCTGAAGCATCCGTTGGCTCAAGACATGTATTGAGAGATGAGAGAGAGCTGAGTGACTTGTAATGTGAGAAGAGTGAGCTTGAGTGATTTATAATCTTGGCCTTGCGCCCCATTGTAACCTTTGTTTCAATATCAATAAAGAGCTTCTTTTGAATAACTTGTGTTTGTTCTAAATTTCTGCTGCATGTTCAATGTCTCTGCTTAGGACTTCTGTGCGACGACCCCGGCGCAGCCGCTGAAATTGGCCGTTATAGAATCCGCCTTGCATGAGCACAATCTAGGCTCGTACGGCATCACGCCTTAGCGAGGACGATCGCTCCTACGGGAGCAGGGCGTGACATAATGGTATCCGAGCACGACTTTACGTTCTTGGACTTTCGATTGAATTCTTTAACTCCGTTGTTTTCGCAAACTCTAAAGTGTTGCTTCCGCAAAGTTGATATCGTTGGTGCGCTCTCTCTCAAATGTTCCATGGATGTCCATACAATAAGTCTATCTATTTTACAAAACGTAGGAGAACAGTTTTTGACAAGAAATAAAAAGATGGTTTACGTAAATACGGTTGGCTAAGTCGGGCTGTGCATATACACCAAAGTTGCGTCGACCTTAGAAAAGTCGAGTGCGGGAATTGAAAATGTGTCGAGAAAGAATGAGTTGAACTCGATTGAGTAAAGTGGGATGATTATCGATAGGGGTGCTATCGAGCGACGATGTTGTCGTCGATGCGATATAGATGAGCGTGCTTGAAATTCGAGGAATGGTTTGAACGAAAAATTTGAGGAAGTCGATTTTGATTTGAATGATAGTATTAAGGATTTGTCAAGTGACTTCATCCCTGAGTGGTGTATGCGATAGCCTCAAGAATGTTGGTCGATCGATTGAGGATGCGGGGTGTCGGTGAGTCTATCAGCAAGCAACGCGTTATGTAAAGCCGTATAGATTGAGCATCGTGAATAAGTTGTAGTCTTGAGATTTGACGAATTGATTCGAACAACCTAGAAATGGACGTGCACGGAACGTGTATGGGATTGGGGATTACACGAGTACGAAACGCAAAAAAAATGATTAGGTGAAACTGAATCGAAGAAAAGTTAGGGTGTACGAATGGAAGACTTGATCAAGGAAATTTGATATGGATCGTATACGGAAAGTTAGCACGACAGAAAGATAGCGTGCATGTAAAGTTTGATTCGAATGTTTGAAAATGACTCTGAGGATTGGAATGGATGTCGTTTTATGATTGAGTTAGCAAAAAAATAATGTGAAATGAGGGAATATGTTTAGACGGGTAAATAATACGTGGAATCTGGGTTTGAGAAAATTGATGTTGTAAATGATTCGAGGGATAATGATCGAACTTAAATTTAAATGTCGAGGAGATTATCCAGTCGGACGATAGCATCATTCGCACGACTCGAAATTGGTTGCAAAGGAAGATCGTCAGGTTACGTATATCGTCGATGGTATTGAGGCGTATCAAAGAATCGATATGCGATAACTCGGGGGTACTCTGACTCGGCGAATGACGATCGTGCAAGTGTTATTGATCGGTTGGACGTTATACTTAGGATTTTGATTGAGATGAATGTTGGATAAAAATGATTGTGTCTTGATGGTTATGTTGATAACCACAACGTCGACGATCTTGTCTTGCGCGAGCGAAACTCTAGCCTCGCACATGCATCGCATCGGATTTGGGGCGATCGTTCCGCGTGATCGCTGACATGGTGATTCATATCGCGGGAATGATCGAACTCGGAAAATTAGGACGCGACAACTTTGATTGTCTCGACTTGTTGGTTTGATGCGAGAAAAAATTCGAGGATGTTTGGACTTGCGATTGGTGATTGAGTAAACTTGAGGATTGAATAGGTCCAATCTACATATCGAGAATGAATTATTCTAGACACAAGACAAGAGTTACGTCCCGATGAGGATAATTATCGTGCGGGAGGGTGCATGGTGATTCATGCCCACCGTGGATAATCTGATTTACGTGAGATCGGAGCATGGCATATTGTTTAAGTCAGACGACCTTGTGATCGATTTCGTGAATTGGAATAGATGACTTAGGGAATATAGAATGTGAAGTTTTGGTTAGCGACGAATTGTGTCATAGCGTGCTTGATTTGAGAATGATCGATGGGCAAACTATATCGAACGTATTTGAAGGGATGACTATGCAAGATGGTTTGTTGAACGAGCGATATTGATACGTCGTGGAATTGGTTAAACGTAAGTTGTCGTAGGATGGCTTTGCTTAATGACTCAGACACCGTGCGACGGATGTTAGGATGTGTGTAGGAAATCTATGCTCGAAGTTTAGAAATCGGAGTGATGCGAGCTTGGGTAGAAAACCCCGTACTATCAACTTGGTTTGACCTTAGGATGGGATCAGTGTTGATATTGTTGTTTGGGAACTATGATTACAATACTGACGGATTGACATAGCCTAGCGATTAGGCAGACGTCCTGGTGTGGAGCGATAGGAAGTGTGGAGGCACCACTCGCGAGTCTCGGTTGACATGCACGTATATCAGGGACGTCCAAATATGTGTACGATCCGACTCGAGTGGTGATGGCAGATTCTCTATCACGAGGTGTAATGTCCCGCTCCGCATGGTGCATTACGATGAGTCGTTGACTCGAAGAGTTGCGTTGACCCAATGAGGTATCGATATAAATCGATACGAGAGTTACGTTGGCCAAAGGTAAGCCTTGAGTCGATTGGAATCTATGGATCGAATCGATGTAAAGGATAAGTCCCGTTGAGCAAGTACTGATTTTAGTTGATCTGGTGTGCAGGCTATGCCTTTATGCTGGATTAAGGATCGTGGCATGGGCGCGATAGGCCAACTCAACCGAGTAGTTCAAAGGAATGGCTAAGTCCGAGAGTTAGCTGTGCAAGCAAGTTATGGAAGTGAGCCGCTTCAGCTCGGTGAAACGGCAAGGCGTGTCGGCTTAAGGTGGGCGGGTTCTTGACTCTCTCTTTCCCTATTCCTTCACGTCTAATAAAACATATCATTGTATGCGTAAGATGTTATCGAGTTAGCGAGCGTGGCTCGGCGACGAAAGGTCCAAGTATGTATCGAACACTAAGATAGAACATTGAATAATCGAACAATTGAAGCGACGTGCATCAAGTGTACGAGTCGCGGTAGGGCGGTGATGGTAGAACATTGAAAGACAATATCGAGATGTGCATTACGTGCACGCCTCCGAGAACATTGAACACTAGGCGTAGAACATTGATTACGGCGCTGAACGTGCACTCGTGCACTTATGCTACGAAAAGACTAAGTAACTACGGAACTAGGCAATGAGAATGACTTACGAATGGTACGCGTTGAATATGAGTATGAGATGACTAAGCCGTTGGGCGTCGTGCATCAATATGGATGTGTTGGGGCATAACGCCGACGGAGCTCCCCATATGGATGGTGGATTATGTTTATGAGATGCGAATATGTTTATGGTACGGGACTATGTTTATAGAACACTAGATTGGTCGGACGATATGACTTGTATGCTATGGTACGTATTGCATGGTCAATAGACTCGGATGGCCCGTGCACGGGTGCGGCTTCCCTCGGACGGTTACGACCGGGGCACCGGGACCGTTCTGCCTAGGAGGGAATTATGTGTGATATTTATGGTGGATATCATTCGGACGGATTGCGACCGTCTAGTGCTGTGATAAGCTATGATTTCCGTAAGTTTGGGATCCTTTGGATACTGGGCTAGCAACCCGTATCGAAGTGATTGTAGGCTTACACATAAGAGATGCCAAGTCAATTACGGTGCGAAATATCGTGACCTTCATATAGATAGGGCCGGTGGGCTGAGATGAGAGTTGGGTGCAGGCGCAGGGCCTGCGACCCTTATGCATTGTCTAAGTTTATGGTCGGAATGTTGCGTGAATTATATGGTTTCTTACGTAAGTTCTAACCAGTGCAGGCTAAGAAAAATGGGACGGAGATGAGCACGAACACTATGTTTACGTTCATATTATGCCTAACTGTATCTGCTGTAGGAATACGGTAGTGGACACGTTATGATAAAGTTGCTATGCATAAACATTGCCATGAAACTGATCCTAAGGCTAAATAAAAAGAGCACAAATTAAGATGCATGTTTCACTAAAATGATTAAGTGTTTGGTTTGGGTGCGAGCGGGTCTTGATCAGTGCAAAGCGAGGACGAAAGCACTAATCCCCCACTAGCTTATGTGCAGGTTCAGGTATGTTCGGCTCGGGGCGGAGCTTGGCTTGGACGTGCCGAGGCATGGAGTCCTTGGCGTTCAAGAGGAGCTACCGCATAGGCGTTCGGACTTGCGACATGGAGATGTTCGGCCGAAGACTACTTGGTGGCTATAAGGAGGCATAATGTATGGAACAATGTAATCCTTTGTGAGCTAGAGAGATCATGAACGTTGTAGCCAATTGGCATATATGTTGGGCTATTCAAAGCCTTTGTAACCTTCAGTTCATTATGAATAAAAGAGATTCTTGTTGTATTCTTTGTTTCCTTCCGCTGCTTATGTTACGACTTTGAGATAATCACTATGTGAACCGTTATCTTGCCTTGCACGAGCGCAACTCCAGGCTCGTGTGGCATCACGCCCCAGCGAGAACGATATTTCGGGTAAAATCTAGCGAGGACGAGCAATTTCCCGGATCGGGGCGTGACACGAGGCTTGGCTGAAATGTATGTATTTTAGGGACGCCTAGAATACGTGCACGATCCAACTAAGTGATACGTTGAATCAAGTGAGACTAGAGGAACGGAGAAGTTTTGAATATTTTGAAATCGTGTTTCAAGGTGCGATTAATAGATTGAGACAAACTTGAATATTGGTTGATCGGATGGATTGCCTAGAACTGAGTTGTCCATGTGTACGACGATAGTAAGTTACCTATGTTGAGATATAGTTGTACGAGAAGAAAGGTAACCATAGCACGAGCGTGGCTCAAGTTGAAGGAACGCATAAGAGAAATGTGTGCGAGAAACGTAGGATGTTGAGTCGAGTTATAGGTCGATAAGTGTACTCAGTTAGTTTCGAGGACGAAACTTTTTCTGAGTGGTGTATGATGTAGTGCCCCATCCCGCTCAGTCAATCGGAGGAATAGGAACGCCAACGGCGTTCGGACTTAGCCTTACAACGGCTGCTCAGAGACATCGCTCGGTCGAGGCGACCGCTCGCTCAGGTGGAATAGTTTCGGTGAACTTTGCCTCATCTTAGCCTTCATATAATAAATCGCATGTTTTCAACTTGCACAAGTAGGCTTGATAATAAAAGAGACGAATCCACATAGCTAAATGGAGTAATCCCGAAGGGTCGAATTGAGTTAGAATATGGAAAGGTCCAACGATTAGCTTAGAGTTGGTGCACGGTGTGCTTTGAAAATGGCACTCGGTCCTTCGTCCCGTGGCTTGGGAGAAGGAAAAGTCGGTCTTCGACACAAACTATGAATTAGCCTAAGTCATAGGCATCGCCCGCGTAAATGCTTGATAAAGCATGCACGCTTCCACGATACAAGGCTTGACATAGCCTTTGCTCGTCCTTTGGGTTAAGTTGTAGGCTTGATTAAGTTAGGCAAAGTAATGGTGGTCGACCTAAGTCATTCCAAGCACGGTCCTATGAGTTCTACGGTAGGATATAACCACATAGTCTTACGGTCTCAAGGCCTGTCATATAGAGTATGACTTGGGCGGTGGTGTCGTATAGAGTTCAAGTTGGTTTAAGGAACGATGTCACGGACTTAGTGTTTTAAGGCACGGGCCACGGTTGATTCATTGAGTTTGGAAAAAGGGATTCAAATAGTTGTGTTCCTGAGTTGAAGGAAATGATAGGGCAAGAAAGAAGAATGCTCGCGACTATGGGTCGTCGAGGCAGTCTCAGATTTGAGAAGTATTGAACTTGGCCCTGAAAGAGATGATAAGACTAGAGGTAGAATGACTGTGTGAGACGTTTGTTTGAGTCGAGTCTTGCTTGGTCATGGACAACTTTTCGACAAGGTAGAGTTTCCTCGAACGGTGACCCAAGCGGACGGAGTCCGGTTCTTGAGAAGCAGGATTAGCAGTGCTGGATGACCGCACAAGTTAGCGCAGAGTCTTGCAGCGGAGCTCGCTACTCGTGCTGGCAAGGGCGGCCGCCTAACAAGCTAAAGGAGTCCAAGATGGCTCTGGGAGTGAGTGACCAATTCATATAGATGAGTCGGCATGGCGGCAAACCGCATATGTGCCTTTGGATTGAGTTGAGTTGAATGTGCGTGTACGGTTAGAACAATGTTGGGTCTAAGATTTGGTTGCAACGTAGGCGACGTGCTTCGGCACGAGATGTGGCGTTAAGTCTTAAGTTATTGTCGGCATATAAGTTGTATAATTTGGATTTGAGTCGTCTTGAGTTTAAGCCAGAAAATGTCGCAAGGCAAAGTCGGTCGAGTGACACTTAGCCCAGAAGTCTTGATTGGGTCAGTTGGTGATCAAATAAGCAAGGGCCGCGAGACGGCAATATTGTTAAGTCACACTGAGTTGCGAGGCACAGCACGATTGATTTGTAGCACGGTCACTAGAAAAATGGGTACTATCGCGTAGTTGCGTCTCTGATTATGTGCCGAAAGGCAAGCACGACTTGATAGATTAACGTTGTTGGTACAAGCACGGGATGGTCTAGAGACACAGAATAGGCCAAGGCGTCTGTCCTAAAACTGATCCTAAGGCAAAAGTAGAAAGACAATCATAAAGAGACTCTGTTGCACAAAGTAAATCAAACGTGTTGGTTTTGTATGGGTGGGCGAGGAGCTCATTCCACCAGTACAGTTGAGTACTGACACCCACATAGTTTTTATGTGCAGGCACAGGTAGAAGCTCGTGGTTCGGAGCACGCTTGGATGCGTCGAGGCACGAAGTTCCTTGGTGATTCGAAGTGTACGGCCACATGGAGTCAAGACTTATATGGAACAATGTATGGACGTCGCCTTCCGAAGCATCCACTAGCTCAAGACATGTTTTGAGAGATGAGAGAGAGCTGAGTGACTTGTAATGTGAGAAGAGTGAGCTTGAGTGATTATAATCTAGGCCTTGCGCTCCATTGTAACCTTTATTTCAATATCAATAAAGAGCTTCTTTTGAATAACTTGTGTTTGTTCTAAATTTCTGCTGCATGTTCAATGTCTCTGCTTGGGACTTCTGTGCGACGACCCCGTCGCAGCCGCTGAAATCGGCCGTTATGGAACCCGCCTTGCACGAGCGCAATCAAGGCTCGTGCGGCATCACGCCTTAGCAAGGACGATCGCTCCTACGGGAGCGGGACGTGACAGTTTCCACCAATAAAATAATATCAATAGTGATATAAAAATAATATAAGTATTTTTCAAAAAATAAATTACTATTTTATATTAGTTATAAAATACTTTTATAACAAAGTTTGGTACTTTATACGTTGTTTGGTGTAGTATCAAAATATTATGGCCACTTTTGGAGTATATAAATTAATATAGTTCATATATGGAAAGTCCATATATGGTAAGTCGTTAGAGAGTATTAATAATAGTATATTTATTATAGGTGAACTTGGTGGGAGTAGCGAGGACGTTGGAGTTGGTCAGACGTACACACAGACAGAGGTTACAAGCAAGTGCCCCGTCCCTACATCGTCCCCGTTTTCGTCCACGTGGTGCGCGAGAAAGGAACACTGTCGCTACCGATTGAATCAGAACCGATCGATCGGGATCGGTTGAATCGGTCGAACGGGAACGATTGAATTAAGATCATTTTTTCGTTATGGAAAGACTTCTTCGGAATCAAGTCCCATATTTAGCGGGTTGCACCTCAAGGATAGACTCTGCGGCCGAGTCGGGAGAGACCTCCCGTTGCTCTGTTTTTCATGCCGTACTTGCCATTTGGCTTTGGTTTTCTGAATGTATTTTCGTGAATATTTTCAATGGTTTTCATGCCTTGCGTTTTCGAACTCTCATTTACATATCGAACTCCTTGAATTATGCAGTGTTCTAATCAGTTGCTTATGCGATTTCAGGTGATCGCGTATGTGCCGTCTAGCGCAACCAACGGGTCTTTTGCCTCAAACAAACCAGCAAAGTGAGTGGCTGGACCCTTCTTTTCCTTGACCTTCTTCAATCTCAAATCAATCAATAGAATGCTAGTCGGTTATGTAAGTGCATGAAAGCATAAATTTCAATGAACCGTTGTACGATTCATCACGTACGCACGCTATAGAACTATTATGCCAAGAAAATATCTCAAGCCTAATACCCTATGCCTATTATAAAATCGAGATAAACAAAGTTTTGAATTATTGAATAACTGTCGCCATAACACGACAAAGCAACGATGATAATGGTTATGTTACTCACGAACTAAGATTTTACTTGAATAACTAATCTAACCTTGAATGGTCATTGGCCAACTTGTGCACGAGGAACAGCTTCCTCGAGCGATACCCCGAGACACGGGATCGTTTCGGCCTAGGAGGAAGCAAAAGATAGCTGAGCTCGACGAAAGCAAAACATGGTTATTCGGGGAATTTGCAGCGGGGCTCGCTACCCGCACTGAAAGGGTCGCCGTCTAACCCAGCTATAGTCCAAAAAAGCTTGTGGTGCCAGTGACCTTCACATATACAAACTGCACACGTAAATTGATAATGATTGACAGGAAAGAACATGGTAAGTCTCACATTGCATGGCACGCTCTGCCGTGGATAAGTTCTAGCATAAATTATATTATGGCGATCATTGCTTATATAAAATTTATTAGGATGGCTAGAAAGATCACAAAATTAAGTCATAATATTTCTTGAACTAAATGAGAGTGTGGTATATAAATTAGCTACTCGCGAGTACAAAGTATAATGTACTGATCCTCGCTCTCTACAGGTACCCCGAACCAAAAAGGGCGTGCCACTTAAGCTCAAGGCGACGCTAGTACATTTAAAGCCTCATCCGTGTGTTGAAGGCTTGTTTTGATCCTTTTGAAGACTCCACATTCATTCCAGAAGAAATGATGTCTCGACTCTCCACGATTCCAGGTCTTTGGAAATATTTTGTTTTAAATAGGGATGGAATGTATGGAATGACTAAAAGAGCTCAAGGTCCAATTACAAGATTTGCTCGACAGAGGATTCATTTGTCCTAGCGTCTCGCCATGGGGAGCGCCCGTATTGTTTGTGAAGAAAAAGAATGGGTCATTACATCTGTGCGTCGACTACCGAGAGCTGAATAAAGCCACCATCCGGAACAAGTATCCATTGTCCCGCATAGATGATTTATTCGATCAGTTGCAAGGTGCCTCGATATTTTTGAAGATCGACCTCCGCTCAGGCTATCATCAACTCAAGATCAAGTCAGACGACGTGCCAAAGTCAGCCTTCCGCACTCGTTACGGCCACTACGAGTTCTTGGTAATGCCATTCGGCCTAAGAAATGCTCATGTCGCCTTCATGGATCTAATGAATCGGGTGTTTCGTCCTTTCCTCGACAAGTTCGTGGTAGTCTTCATAGACGATATCCTTGTCTACTAGAAGGATCGAGCGTAACAAGCAGAATACCTGTGGACCGTACTCCAGACCCTCCAAGATAATCAGTTGTTTGCGAAGAGGAGCAAGTGCGAATTTTGGCAAGCAGCGTATCCTTTCTTGGACACATCATTTCATCCGAAGGTATCACAGTCGATCCGAAGAAAGTTGAAGCCATTGCTGATTGGAGGCGACCTACGTCGGCTAGTGAGATTCGAAGTTTCCTTGGTTTGGCAGGATACTACAGACATTTCGTGAAAGATTTTGCAAAAATTGCATCGCCATTGACTTGCCTCACTCAAAAGGGAGTCGTATATGAGTAGTCGGACGACTGTGAAGCTTCCTTTCAGGAGATGAAGCAGCGGCTCATTTTGGCCCCTATACTCGTACTTTCGGATGGGGTAGAGGGTTTTCAAATATTCAGCGATGCTTCAGGCCCGGGCTTAGGATGTGTGCTCATGCAGCGAGATAAGGTGATCTCTTTCGCCTCCAAACAGTTGAAGCCGCACGAGAAGAACTATCCTACGCACGACTTGGAGTTAGCGGCAATTGTGTTCGCGTTAAAATTGTGGCGCCGCTATCTTTATGGTTTGGAATGCACGATCTATACCGATCAAAAGAGTCTCAAGTATCTCTTCACTCAGAATGAGCTAAACTTATGACAGCGGCGTTGGCTAGAACTGATCAAAGACTATGAATTGACGATCGACTATACGCTGGAAAAGGAAAATGTTATGGCAGACCCTTTGAGTCGTAAATATCTTGCCTCATTGTGCATCAACAACAAACTACTATGGGACCTTGAAGAGATGGGCATCGACCTTCGAGTTCGATTCAGAGATGTGTAGTTGACGTAATTACAGTTAGAGCCAAGCTTGCGAGAAAATATAAGACCGCTTAGAAGGACGATTCGTACATGAAGAAGATGCGAGAGCTGATTTCAACAGGGAAAGCGACCGACTTTGCAGAAGATGACACCGGCGTGCTACGATTGAAAGGTCAACTATGCGTTCCGGACGACTTAGAACTTAGAAAGGAGATATTGACGGAGGCTCATTATGCGAAATATACCTTGCATCTCGACAGTACTAAGATGTACAAGGACCTCCACACGACCTTCTGGTGGCACGGAATGAAGAGAGATGTGGCGCTCTTCGTGTCGTAATGCATGGCCTGTCAGCAGGTGAAAGCTGAGCATCAGAGACCGGACGGGGAGATGCAGAACCTTGCCATTCCAGAATAAAAATGGGATCACATCACTATGGACTTTGTTGTTGGCCTGCCAAAGACACCACGTAGGAACGATGCCGTCTGGGTTATCGTCGATTGGTTAACCAAGTCAGCGCACTTCATTGCCATTAAAGTCACTTGGAGCGTCGATCGTCTTGCTAAGATCTACCTTGATGAAATAGTTCGGCTGTAGGGGATACCGGTATCCATCGTCTCAGATCGGGACGGGCGGTTCGTATCACACTTCTGGTATAGTCTTCATTCAGCAATGGGGACCAAGATGAAGTTTATCTCAGCTTACCATCCTCAGACCGATGGCCAGACAGAACGAGTGAACCAGATTCTCGAAGACATATTACGTCTCTGTGCAATCGACTTGAAGTCAAGCTGGGACGTTCATCTACCATTGATCGAATTTACATATAACAATAGCTATCAGTCCAGCATCCAAATGGCACCGCATGAAGCCTTGTACGGTTGGAAGTATAGATCGCCCATTTGCTGGGATGAAGTCTGGGAACGACAAATACTCAACCCAGAGCTGGTGGAACAGACCGTGGAGAAGGTAAAGCTCATTCGGGAAAGACTGAAGATAGCACAGAGTCGGCAGAAGAGCTACGCCGACACCCACCGAAGATCCTTCGAGTTCTTTGAAGACGGCCATGTGTTTCTGAAAGTAATGCCCATGCGAGGAGTCACCAGATTTGGAGCAAAGGGAATGTTGAGTCCAAGATTTGTTGTTCCCTTCGAGATATTGAAGCGAGTCACCCCAGTAGCTGATCAAACTGCATTGCCACCAATATTGTCAGATGTGCACGATATCTTTCACGTCTCGTAACTACGAAAGTATGTGTACGATCCGAGCCATGTGGTAGATTTGGGACAGCTAGATCTGAAGGCAGACTTATCATATGTGGAAGAGCCGGTGCAAATCTTTGAGCACAAGGACAAACTGCTTTAAAATCGTACCATTTCTCTCGTTTGCGTACTCTGGAAGAATCATGCAGTCGAAGAGTGGACCTGGGAGCTCGAATCCGAGATGAAGGAGAAGTTTCCTTCGTTGTTTCCTAGCGGTAGGTTCTCCTCTTAAGTTACGAGGATGAAACTTTTTCTTAGTTGGTTATGATGTAGTGTCCCGTCCCTACATCGTCCTCGTTTTCATCCACATGGTGCACGAGAAAAGAACACTTTCGCTACCAATTAAATCGGAACCGATAGATTGGGATCGGTTGAATCGGTCGAACGGTAACGATTGAATTAAGATCCTTTTCTCGTTATGGAAAGGCTTCTTCGAAATCAAGTCCCATATTCTGCGGGTTGTGCCTCAAGGATAGACTCTGCGGCTGAGTCGGGAGAGACCTCCCGTTGCTCTATTTTTTATGCCGCACTTGCCCTTTGGCTTTGGTTTTCTGAATGTGTTTTCGTGAATGTTTTCAATGGTTTTCATGGCTTGCATTTTCGAACTCGTATTTACATATCGAACTCCTTGAATTGTGCAGTATTCTAATCAGTTGCTTATGCGATTTCAGGTGATCGCGTAGGTGCCGTCTAGCGCAACCAACGGGTCTTTTGTCTCAAACAAACAATCAAAGTGAGTGGTTGGACCCTTCTTTTTCTTGACCTTCTTCAATCTCAAATCAATCAATAGAATGCTAGTTGGTTATGTAAGTGCACGAAAGCTTAGATTTCAATGAACCGTTGCACGATTCATCACGTACGCACGCTATAAAAATATTATGCCAAGAAAATATTGCATGCCTAATACCCTATGCCTGTTATAAAATCGAGATAAACAAAGTTTTGAATCATTGAATAACTGTCGCCATAACACGGCAAAGCAACGATGACAATGGTTATGTTACTCACGAACTACAGATTTTACTTGAATAACTAATCTAACCTTGCACGGTCATTAGACAACTCGTGCACGAGGAACGACTTCCTCGAGCGATACCCCGAGACATGAAATCGTTTTGGCCTAGGAGGAAGCAAAAGATAGCTGAGCTCGACGAAAGCAAAACATGGTTATTCGGGGAACTTGCAGCGGGGCTCGCTACCCGCGCTGAAAGGGTCGCCGTCTAACCCAACTATAGTCCAAAATGGCTTATGGTGCCAGTGACCTTCACATATACAAACTGCATACGTAAATTGATAACGATTGACAGGGAAGAACATGGTAAGTCTCACATTGCATGGCACGCTTTGCCATGGATAAGTTCTAGCGTAAATTACATTATGCCGATCATTGATTGTCTAAAATTTATTAGGATGGCTAGAAAGATCACAAAATTAAGTCATAACATTTCTTGAACCAAATGAGAGTGTGGTATATAAATTAGCTACTCGTCAGTACAAAGTGTAATGTACTGATCCTCGCTCTCCACAGGTACCCCGAACCAAGAAGGGCGTGCCACTTAAGCTCATGGCGACGCTAGTACATTTGAAGCCTCGTCCGTGTGTTGAAGGCATGTTTTGATCCTTTTGAAGACTCCACATTCAGTCCAGAAGAAATGATGTCTCGACTCCCCACGATTCCAGGTCTTTGAAAATGTTTTATTGTAAATGGGGATGTAATGTATGGAACGACTATCTCATCAGCGTTTATTTTGTAATCTAGTCATGTTGTAGCCCGCGAGGCAAATGAATATAACAAAGTCATGTAAATGATGTTTATTATAAATGAAATAAAAGTTCCTTCTATTTTCAAATGTGTTCGTTCAATTTCTCTGCGTACTCTACTTGATATTGTGTTTCGGATAGCCTTATGACTATGCCTTGTGCGATCGCAACTTGGGTTCGTACGGCATCATGCCCGGGGGACGACTATCGATTCCACGGAATCGGGGCGTAACAATGATCTCTCCAGGTAGTTGGTCATGCAGAGATAGTCCGCTGATCATGGAGGTATTGTTGTATCTGGCTCATGTATTTTATCGTACTTTTATATTTATTTTTTATTTATATTCTACTACTTAGTCTTGTTTTGTAGACCCAAATCGCTCTTCGAACCTAATCGAACATATATGTTATTGGGCTACATACCATGACATATATTGTTCATTCTTGATGTTACTTATCTTGTGGATTGAGATAGTTATATTTATAGTTGATTGATAGATAGAATTAGAAAAACAAAGACAGCTTATACATATTTGAGCTGGACTAGAGTCCGCTTGATACGTAGCTGGCATGTATACGTATCCTAGTCCTGCGTATATTGGGACTGGAGAATTATACATGCTTATTAGCCACAATACGTATTGCATTTACAAAAAATGTGGCACGACTAATTAAGGTATGGTCTCACCTCCTAGATTATCAGATAAAATCCATCAGAATTCATAATGTCGGAGAATTCCCGAGAAAGACATTTGATGACTATTGCAAGTCCTTTGGAATTGGAGATGAATATATACTTTCGTATGTTCACACCCAAAAAGGTCTTGTAGAAGCATTTATGATATATCCAGTTGATTTCTAGGTATTGGTGATGCATATCAAACATTCTATTTTGTATTGGGCTACTTATATTTCATACATGTCATGCCCCGATTCCGTAGAATCGATAGTCATCTCCCGGGCGTGATACCGTGCAAACCTAAGTTGCGATCGCACAAGGCAGTCATAAGATTATCCGAAACACAACAATAAGAGAGTGCACAGAGTAAATTAAACACATTATATAGAAGAAACTTGAGCTTTATTAATAATGAACATCATATTACAGACTCGATACAAGGTGCCGTGCGGGCTACAAACTGACTCCATTACAAAATGAACGTCGATGAGATAGTTGTTCCATACATTGCACCCCTTTATACAACCAAAGTATGCAGACACCTAGGATAGGGAGAGTCGAGACATCTCAGCTTGGACAGTTGCGGAGTCTTCAAAAGAGATTGAGTCAAGGCTTCGCACGCACAGACGAAGCTTCAAAACACATGAGCGCTGCCTTCAGTCATGCGGTACGCTCCTCCTAATTTATAGTACCTGTGGAGAGAGAGGATCAGTATAATCAACGTGTACTGACGAGTGGCTAATTATTTTCCATGCTCTCATTTGGTTCAAGAATTTAGATAAAATATGCAACTTGCTTTAGTGATCTTTCTAGCCACCCTAGACAGTTTCATGCAAGCAGCTTGATGAAACATAAATGAGGAGAATTTACGCTAGAACTTACCCACGACAGAGTGTGCCGTGCAACATAAAGCTTACCATGTTCTTCCCTGTCATATAGCATAACATAAGTTTAATTAGTGTATATTTGCGGAGATCATTGGCATAAAAACCATTCTGGACATAGCTTGGTTTAGATGGTGCACGTTCAACGCGGGTTGCGAGCCCCGTTGAAGGAGCACCGAATACCCGCGGTACAATCCAGCATAGCTATTGTGTTTCTTCCTAGGCCGGATCGGTCCCGTGGCCCCGAAATACCGTCCGAAGAAACAATGGCCCTTGTATACAAGTTATCCATGATCGTGCTACGTTAACTAGTGATTTAAGGCACGTTTTATGGTATCGTTGAGACAACTTTATAATCGATTCATTTCTTGGTTTTACAGATCATAAAATAATGCTCTTTTTTAGAACCGTATTTTTTCTCTTTTTGAGCGTAAAACTTGTATTTTTCGAGTAAATCGTTCTAATTTGATACAGTTATCCCGAGTTTTTGTTTTTTAGATAGTGGGTCGAGGTGAAGGAGGTCAGCCACTCACCTTGATTTCTTTTCGAGGCGAAAGACTTGTTAGTCGCATTAGGTGTCGCCTACGCGATTACCTAAAATCGCACAAGCAACTGATTAGAATATTGTATTATTCAAGGAGTTCGATATGTAAATGTGAGTTCGAAATGCAAGACATGAAAACATTCACGAAAACATTCACGAAAACGCATTCAAAAAACCAAAGACAAAACCAATGCAAGTGCGGCGTGAAAAACAGAGCAACATGAGGTCTCTCCGACTCGGCCGCAGAGTCTATCCTCGAGGTGCAACCCGCTGAATATGGAACTTGATTCCGAAGAAGCCTTTCCATAACGAAAAAAAGGATCTTAATCAATCGTTCTCGTTCGACCCATTAGATCGATCCCGACCTATCGGTCTCGACCGAATCGATAACGACAGTGTTCCTTTCTCGCGCACCCCGTGGATGGAGAACGGGGCACAATGTAGGGACGGGACACTATAATACATGCACGTTAGTCCGTCTGAGGCCAATTGCCACCAAACTGCATTCGACATTATAGTTGGTTAATATGTATGAACTTGACGTTTTGTATTTATATTCTTTTGGTTGTGCAACCTATCTTCCAGTTGTTCCTGGACAATATACCAAAATAGGCCCTTATAGAAAGTTAAAAATCTATGTTGTTTATGATTCATGATCAATTATTCGTAATTTATAGCCTTTGACAGGTGATTTCTTTACAGCAAGATTTATGGAATGTCACACTTAATGAGATAGTTTTTCCGTTATTCGAAGGAGATAAGAACGTTAAAATTCCTAAAGTACGTTGCTAATTAACGTGGTTTTTCCACTCTATTGCATCTCAATCTTCATATGGATCAGTATAATAATGAAATACAA
Source organism: Iris pallida (assembly GCA_029216955.1). NCBI lineage: Eukaryota > Viridiplantae > Streptophyta > Magnoliopsida > Asparagales > Iridaceae > Iris > Iris pallida. The sequence continues at coordinate 8,611,246 of JANAVB010035820.1, read as the reverse complement.
AGGACCCTAGAACTTCAAATGGTAACGCAAAAAATGCTAGACGCATTCTCTGATCTAACATAAGTGACGAGATCACATATACCTGCTGTAAACGTGCATGCAAGGATAGAAGTTATAGGCAGACACAAAACTTAATTTCCTTAAAGGAAAAATCGACCCTGAAGGATAGCATGATATTGTCTCTGAAGGATGGTGTACGACACCAAACTATGACATGGTACACCGGCGTCTAGCCAATCATCTTGCCTCTTGAAGTGCAATAAACACTTCAATTCAAAGTATGCTTCCTCCCGAAAAGGAATGAGCTTGGCACCCTCGAATCCCGTCGCTATCTCAAATTATCCAACTCATGAGATTATTCTGGATTATCATGAAAGCGTCCTAGAAGAGACGAGTGCATAAACTTTTATATCTGATAATCAAGAAACCTCCACCAGTATGATGGCTTTAACTAGTTATGGAACATAAATAAGATAGTCATCAATGTCATCTTTGTATATTTTTGTGATCACTAAGTAATAAAGTACGATGAATTTAGATTGCATTCTGTTGAATAATATTAACATAGAGATGATTGATCAAAATAGAAATAAGCCATTCATGTAGAATTAGATTCCTTAGAGAAAATAAAAGTTTTCGGGCTTGTAGTTCCAAGACCACCAATGTAAAATATGTAGGATGCAAGTGGATCTTCATAAGGAAAAAAAATGAGATGAATGAAATAGTGCATTATAAAGCACGCCTCATAGCGCAAGGCTTCTGGGATTGATTACGAGAAGATGTATTCTCTAGTAATGGACGATATTACATTCTGCTACCATGTTAGTTTTTGTACTTTCTAAAAACTGAACATTCAGAGGATGGATGTAGTTATATCGTTTCTATAAAAGAAACTGGTATATATATATATATATATATATATATATATATATATATATATATATATATATATATATATATATTTTAACTGGTATATATATATATATATATATATATATATATATATATGGCTGGAAAAGATGGGCATCAATGAAGGCACGCTTCATGTTAAATACTTAGGTTTGTCGCTCTCTGTTAACTATGCCACGTATGCTGGTTGTGAGGGCATCCTTAACTACACTCAAGCTAGATTAGCAGGTTGGCAAGCTCACGTTCTGTCATTTGGAGGATGTATTGAGCTTATAAGAGCGATCATTTAGGCTATTGCGTTGTACTGGCTCCAGGATATGATGATACCTTAAAGCACTATAAAAAGACTGAAAGAATGTATGCGAATTTTCTATAGAATGGAAGGATACATATTATCAGCTGGGAAGAGTTGTGATGTCCGAATAGGGAGGGAGGTATTGGCCTGCGATTGCTGGCACTCCTTGGAAATACTGCCTCCTATAAAATATTCTGGAGATTCGTCACTGGTATATGTTTATGGGCTGAATGGATCAGAGGAAGGTACTTTCCTGGAGGGATTTTTGGACTGCCAAGACTAATAACAGCTACTCGGTTATAGTTAAATTGCTCCTGGCATTGAGAAGAGCGGGTAAACCTAGGCTTACTAGATTTACCTGCTCCAGGGAATCAGACCAATCTCTAGCATGACCCTTGATTCAACCACAACAGTCTAGTTGATACAGAGGGATGACACGTCCATGAGCTACGAGGTTCCACTGAATCGGTTAGTTGCCTTATCAAGGACGGAGAATGGAACCTACAAGGTCGACGATAGAGGCGGCACATGCGGTGGACATTCGGGCTATGAAAATTGATAGAAGGGGCACTGAAGACTATTGGGTTTGGGAGGATATAGAAAAAGGGAAGTTTAGGTTCTGGACGACTTTAAAATAAATTAGGACCAGAGCGAAGGAGGTGGATTGGGCAGAACTGGTTTGGATCAAAGGAGGGACTCTTAAATTTTATTATGTCTCTACAAAATGATTCTTAACCGCCTGCTTACCAGAGAACCTTTGAGCAGATTTGGGATGGACTGTATCGATATGTTGTGCTGCCTGTGTGGGCAAATGGAGGAGTCCAGGGATCATCTATTTTTTTGTTATGACTTTGTTTAAGAGATCTGAAGACAACAACACATGTATCTGGGCCTACCTGTCACACATAATAGGGATCTTGTTTCGGCAATAAATGAAGTCAAAGCTCAAAAAGGGAAAGGAGAGGGGAGCATACAGACGAATACGGCTGATTTTTCGGACAGTTGTTTGACATATTTGGCATGAGCTTAATCGTCGAATATTTGAGGGCCTTGTCACTCATTATAACTATTGTACAAAGAAACATAGAGGCTGATGTAGATATCCTTGGCCCCAGATGATACGTTTTGGGTCTTTGGCGGAATTCTAGTTTTGTAATTCATGTTTTATCAATAATATTTACCTTCTTTAATATATATATATATATATATATATATATATATATATATATATATATATATATATATATATATAACTGTGCACGAGCGTAATCGTCGAATCTTTGAGGGCCTTGCACTCATTATAACTGTGTGTGCGCGCGCCTGCATGTGTGTGTCCTCCCTAAAGGGCTTCGTCTAACTAATACAAATATTTTTTAGATCCTGGAACACGCTTTTAATTAGGTTGTGGCATTCACTTTATGGATTAAATAATATAGGAGGATGTGGTAAAACTGTCTACATGAGTATTGGATCAATCAAGGATATGTAAATAATGAACTATGCCCTTGAGTGTTAATCAAGAAATAACATTCCAGATTTACGATTTTAGCAGCATTTGTCAATATTAACATAAATCTCATCGGGCTCCTGAAGAGCTTGAGGTACCTGTATTATACATGAAGTCGGTATTTGAGATGAAGGATACGAAAAAAAAACTTGATTATGCTTAGGCCTGCAACTTGAGCGTTGTATTGATGGCAATTTTGTTCACCAATCAAATTACACCCAGAATGTGTTATGTCGATTTAATATGGACAAAGCAAAACCTTCTAGTATATCTATGATCGTTTGATCTCTAGATGCTAAATGAGACCAATTCTGTCCTAAGGAAGACGATGGAGTTGTATTAGAACCAGAAGTTCCGTATCTTACAATAATACTTTGCTCAATGCGCTAACCAGACATCTTATTCGTTGTAATGTCTTGGCAAAATTTAGCGTTGCAGTAACATGACATCGCCACTAAATTTAGCATTGCGCCAACATAGACATGGAATATTCTATTCATATGCATATTGGAATGAATCATACCCCATTGATCCTTAGAATGATGCCTCCCTTGTTGGCTCTCCCAATGCCTGTAATATATGTGATTCGTATAAGGCGAGATCCAAAAGTGGTTATATATTTACTATTTTGGATACATTGATATATTGGAAGTCTACAAAGTAGACATTGGTCTCCATTTCTTCAAATCATATCGAGCTTATCGACATTCATGATGCCACTCGAGAGTCTATAACATCAATATAGACAATACCAAGCACATCACACAGATATTTTTCTTCTTACATTAAAAAAATAAAATAAATAAAAGTCGAACAGATCTGATCCTAGGACAATTTGGCTGATATGTTCACAAAGTCCTTGCCGAAGGCTAATTTTCAGATGATCGTTTATGGTATTGCGGAGGCTCTTTGTATTGCAATGCTTGTAACATGGGATAATGTCGAAATGAGGGATGTATCTAAAAGTATACTCACTTGACCTTAATGTACACTTTTTTTCTAACTTAGGTCGTTTTTTGTCGAACTTTTTGGCACCTTAAGAAGGTTTAATGAGGCACCCACGTCGATGTGTCCATACCTTTTGATATTTTAACGTCATGAAAACGGTATATATATATATATATATATATATATATATATATATATATATATATATATATATATCAGCTCATTTTTTCTTCGATTAGGATCTTTTTCGCTAGATTTTAGAATCAAACTTTTTTGGGGAAGTATATCTACATATGTATATTTTCAGAAACTCATGTTAGAATGTTGCTTGAAGATTGATGTTGATTATTATTATTTTTGAAAATTGATGTTAATTTTCTCTGAAGATTGATACTTATCATTCGAGAGGACAAGGCTATTGATGTCTACGACAAGAAGATATGAAGACAAATTTTTGAGAACTTGATCAAGAAAGGATGTTGAGAAGGAAGAGTAGCTTCCGGTTGAATCCCGGCCCGCATGCAGTTGAGCATTTCAAGGTTGACAAGTATGGTGACAACATAAAAAAAAAAAATTGGATATAAGATTTGTTTCATAACGGATTATCCAGTTGGACTAACTATAGTTTTGTATGTCAATGTGACAACTCCAGTATCACAACCATCGATGGACTCGACTAAATCTTACTAGTTTCATCACACTTAACTCAAAACCATGCTCACTAGTCACTGCTATAGGCTTCTTATCTGTCATTTAGGTATTGATTTCTCTATAATTTCTACTAACTACTCTATACAGTATATCCTGCAAATCTAAACTTTAAACAAACCATTTGAACATCTACAATAATCAGTAGAGTATTCCAAACATACGGAGAAATAGAAATAACAATTTGGAGCATAGATTTTCAAAATATATGGAAAATACATGGTAGTTAGGAACATGGATCATATAGATAGATTGTAAAGAAAATTGATGCAAGATTACCTATTTTGCTGATAGACGACCTCACATTCTATTTTCCCCATAATTAAACATACAACTAGCTCTTCTTGAAAAGCTCCAAACAGTGCTCCTGATCCAAGTTTCTACTCCAGAACTTCTTGTAGTATTCGTCGTACGTGTAGCTCCTGTACATGGCCCGAGCCCCGTCGCCGGTGAGCTTCTCGGCGGGGCTGATCACCGCGCTATTGCAGGGGCAAAGGAAGGAGGCGACTGACATCCTTTCCCTGCTCGAGTTAACGACAGCGCGGTGCCAGACACTCTTGTACCTACTGTTACTCAGTGCCTGCAGTAGCAAAGAATCATCATCACCGTCGTCAGTCGTCGGCTAGCTAGAATGGGGTCAGCGCTAACATACATAGAATACACACGTGACATGACCAAACAGTGTCGGCCCTGACTTAGACAGACCAACTGTCCAAAATTTAATTTTGTGGGGACATAATTTTGTGGTATATCTCTACTAATATAAGAGGTCTCAAGATTGGGCCGTGTAAATATATCATCCATCATTTTATTTTAAAAAATTATAAAAGATTATAATTTTAAACTTTTTTTTCTTTTCTTTTCCGCATATCTGCATAACTGAATACTCTTTTTTTTTTTTTTTTTCTTCCTCCCAGCCAATACCTCTCTTTTATTCGCATATATCCGTAACAAATTTAAATTAAATATAAATTAAATTTCTATAAATTTAATTAAAATATAAATATATAAAATATAAATCTTAATTTAAAATTTAAATATTTAAATTATATTTGATACGATTAGGAAAAAAATTTATTTTACGTGCATTTGCACGTGCTTTTACTAGTGTGCATGTGTGATATATATATATATATATATATATATATATATATATATATATTTTTTTTTTTTTTTTTTTTTTTGAAGCAATGGGTAATTGTGGCGAACTCGCCTCCACTGGGGCTTGAACTCCTGACCACTTGGGCCACATGCATCTCTCTTAACCACTAGGCTAGAGGTCATTTGCTATATATATATATATATATATATATATATATATATATATATATATATATATTGCTATATATATATATATATATATATATATATATATATATATATATATTCCAGTGTGAGCGATTATATATATATATATATATATATATATATATATATATAAAGAGTGTCGGTCCTGATCTAGACAAACCGAGTAATTGTCCAGGGTCCAAAATATTATGTAACTTAAAATTAACTTATTTAAAATAAAATCTTTGATAGTATTTTAAATATTAGTGCTATACAATATAACATAATGACTAAGGGGTGTTCTTTTTTTTACTTATAAGTGAGGGTCACTTACTCCATTTCACTTATAAGTGCACTTAAAATATGTTCTTTTTTTTTTACTTATAAGTGATTTTATTCACTTATAAATAATTATGTTGTACTTTTTTCGTCACTTATAATTACTATTTTACCATTTAGGTCGTCTCATATAAGAAATGGATAATATATATATGACAATTCAAAAATATGCATACCAAAATATTGTGCTACAAATACCAAAATATTTAGTTCAACACAAACACACATATAATGTGTCAATTTTCTGAAAAACTAAACCTAAAAAACTAAACGGATTGCAATCGGAGTTATGGATCTCCCGGAATATCCAAATCATTGAGATGCGTCCGTGATTTAGACAACTAATACTAAAATTAATCTACAGAATTAATGATCTCGAATTTAAGTTGCTAATTATATTATAGATTCAGAAAGGTTACCTCGAGACGATTGCAACAAAAAAATTGAAAGTGATTCGGAATGTCGGAGCTAGGAGATTTGGTTCCGCGAACTCGCAATAGATGCTGAAAAAAGATATTGTTTTGGAACAAATTTTGGACTGTGTTGGTAGAAAAAGAGAGAATTCTTGGCTGTTATAAAGGAGGAGAGAGAGAAGAGAGAAAGGGAAAGGGGTGATTAGATTTATATATAGGAAAAACAGTTTCTATTAGAATTTGGACAAGCGAAAGAATTTTTATGTTTGTACCGAAGCATAATAGACTTTTCGGATGCAATAAGTACTTGAGCAATTCAATAGAAAAATTTTACTTATAAATTTGGAGCCATTTAGAAGTAAAAGTCAGTTATAAATGCGAAAAACGAACGCATTTTTGTTGGGACTAAAGTACTTATAACCACACACAGAATAAGTAAAATTCACTTATAAGTAACAAAAAGGGTAAATGACAAAAAAAAAAACCCTCTCTAGATTGGCCTTTTCGTGAAAAAAGATCCCATGCTCTTAAACTCCCCACTATTTACTTTTTGTTGCAAAAAAATTTCAAATGACAATTTTACCCCCTTCCTCCCCTCCTTCCTCGGCCGTTGGGGGAGGGGCTGGGTGGCCGACGGCCCCACGGGGAGGGCTGTGTGGGGCCGGGGCGAGGGCGGAGGAGGATAGCAGGGGGCCGGCGAGTGCAGGGGAGGGCAGTGCGGGGCCGATGAGGTCGGGGGGTGGCTCGCGGGGGACAGACGAGGCTGGGGGCTCGCCGCCGTGGGGAGGGCCGGCGGGGGGAGGGCAGGGGGGGTCGGACGGGGAGGAGGGCAGGAAGGGCAGTGCCGGTGGGGGGAGGGCACGGGGAGTCGGGAGGGGCTGGGGGGTCGCCTCGCCACATAGGGGAAGAGGGTGGCAGGTGCATTTTCGGGATTAAATTTTTTTAATTTTGACTGGAGGAGCCTTATTGAGCGGATTTGTATTTAAGGAGGATGAATTGCTAAAAATGACTAATAGGTCTTAATTTACAAAAGTCGGATATCTAACATGAGATTTTTTGTCATTTACCCAAAAAAAATACATCCTCTAAATATTAGGTGAATATTATATAACATAATGACGGAATAATATTAAAGTGAATATTAAGTGCTCATACAACATTATAACATAATGCCTTACTGGTTTTCACTTCCACACTCCTATGTAAAATTGGTTTTCATTTGCACCTCATATGTAAAAAGGCCATATTTTTTAAGGAGGGATATCACTTTCAGGCACCCACAAAATTCGAACCGGCCCGCCTATAATTCTTTGGGCCAATCCAAATTTTTTGGGTGTCCTGAAAATAATAAAAAATGCTAAGTTTACTACCAAATTCTTACAACCTTTTTACAACTACTCTCTCCCACTCCTTACACATGGGTCCCATCAGGTCCCACCACCACTCTCACCCCCCTGCTACATGGGCTCCATCCGGTCCCACCATTTCTTCCCCTCCTCCAATCGAAGTCCGACACGTGTCCGGTTGTAGGAGAATTGTAAAATTTGGTTGTAGCCATAGCAAAGCTCATACCCCTCCTTAAAAAAAACAAGGCCTTTTTACATATGAGATGAACGTAACCCAATGTTGATTACCAACGCATCGGGTCTAGGGCGTGATTAGATAATCCCGCGTTTAAAGTGTGGAACTACTTTGTAAGCTGATTATCAAACTAATCGAGATGAACGTAACCCAACTAATATTTCTTGAATTAATTTGATACCTGTAGTTGGTCCCCAATGTTGATTACCAGCGCATCGGGCCTGGGGCGGGCCGCTACCCGCGATCCATCGGCCTTCTCGGAACACCTGCAGGCCGGCAACGTGCTGATCCTGGAGGAGGATCGTGAGGGCGTTGGGGTCCGTGTGGGCCGGCAGTCCGTACGTTAGCTCGGGCTCCGGGCACGGCGGGTATAGTTGATGGCCATGTGCTGCTCCTGCTCGCCCAGGACTTTCTCGATGTACTCGCGTTCGAGTCCTAGGCTCAGAGATATAAGCCCGAGTAGCCGGAAGCCGAGCTCCCGGACTTCTCTACAGTAACGGCTCACCACATCCCTGAAACGAGTTCAGCTGCAAATTAGAACTACGTACCAATGTTAGTAATAGGGTTATTTAGTATCATAATCTCATATAATATTTGATACAATTATGTTATTTGGCTACCAAAATATTTGGGTGATACCATCTCTCATTATGTGGCATGACATAAGATCTGACATAACATCTGACGTGATAAATTTTAACACAAAAGATGAATTAACCAAATTTTTTTAATATTAATGTTAGTGTCAATGTTAATATTAATATTAATTAAGATTAATTTTAATATTAATTATCATGTTAATTTAATATTAATTTTAATGTTCAATTTTGTCATTTCAGCTGCCATAACCCAAATATTTTAGGTGCCAAATAGCATTTTTATATTTGATATTAGGATTTGGTCTGTAACATTAGGGTTTGGTCTCATATTCAATGTTGACATTCGAATCTGTTATCTTTTTTTTTTTATTAGAAACATATGAATCCAAATCTTAATGTTGATCATTATAGAATAAAGATCCAAATCTTAATATTAAATATTATATGAGATGATATTACTTTTAAAAAAAAACCTAATTATGGTGATGCTGTAGTCTTTTTGACTGCAACAAATGCCATCAGCTAGGAAATATAAATGCTCAATAGATGCAGTACTTATTGTTTGAGCATTTGCACATGCTCAGTGAAGGCCCTTTTGTTTCCAGCGGCATAAAACCGGTCAGGTCAGTATGGCCATGCCATCTGTTGCTGGTAATGGGAGCAATGAATGCATGGATAGACCTTTGGTGAGAAGTCAGGGTCATAGTGCCAGATCTTTATATACGTATGGTGACTTTTTTCTGCGAGTGATTGGAGCACGACTACGTCCAATGACATTTTTCCAGTAGACTAAACATAGACTTAAATTGGTGGTACTCTAGCCTTTAAATAGACTTTCAGCAGCCCAAGAACCAAAGTCACTGAGCATGGGGTGAGTATAGACTTTTTGGGCACAAAGAATTCGATTAGAAAACATAATTAGAAGTGCTTGATTGATTGAATTGGGAAAATATGAAGCGCTAACTGGTTTTAATCTGAGACATTTCCAGGTTTCTGTGTTACTGCACACAGCAACGGCAGGCACGCTACGGAGTAGCTACAGATTGTTCGTGGCACAAAGAATTTGATTAAACTTGAACCTCTTCTAATCCAAACGTGCAACCACAACTAGTTAAGAAAAGGAAAATGCTAACCTGTCCGCACGCAGACTGGCCCATCCGTCCACGTAGCCGAATCCCACTGCCCCCCCCCCCCCCCCCCCCCCCCCCCCCCTTCTCACACCTATATGCATGGATCCCACGTCGGTTGACCTGCCAATGGAACGGCACCACGTGGCGGACGGACTGGCTGCAGCAGACAAGCTAGCAGCGCCCTTAAGAAAAAGAGACGTGCGACAAACTTATTAAGAGAAAAGAGAGTCATCAGGTGTATATGAGGCTTTTCGGTTGGGTGGCTGGAGATTCTAGAATCAAGTACACGGGAAAGCAAAATATATATATATATATATATATATATATATATATATATATATATTATGAGCAGGAGACCACAAGATCTAGATGCATGTATCAGCTGGATAGTTCACGGTTAAAGAGTACTTTACATAGAGCTCTGGTTCGATTCTGTAGAATAACTCAGATATAATTTTGTAGATCCTTTCAGTTTTAGGAGGCCACCAGTGACGATAGATCCAGGCTGTGGGTTGCCCTAGCCGGCAATAGGTGGTACTTGAGATATAAATATAGGTTTAAGTTGGCCGTAGGTGGTAACTTGAGATATAAATATAGGTTTAAATTGGATTTCGGTTAAGCTGACCCTAAGAAAAAATTGGCTTGGGGGTTGTCAAGTCCAAAATTGTGTGATAGATCTATGAACAATATTTTACTCTTTAGAAGAGGAAGTGCCGGTAAATTTGTCCGGTAGTTTTCCACAGGGAAACTGTGAAAACAGACAGTGTGATTTATAGATTTTGTGATATGTATGAATTGTAATATAAAAAAAAAAAAAAAAAAAATCCTACTAGAGGAACAGTCCCTCAATATCAAGTTAATAAAAAAGGAAACATAAATTAATTCATTACAATGTTAGAATTACTTGAAAGAGGACGGGTTCGAGGGCCAATCCGGGACGAACTCCTCGAGGGGGTGGCAGTGGAGCCGGAGGTAGTCCCTCCAGTTGTGTATCTTCTCCTTCTTGACGTTGAAGCTCGTCGAGAGCCTCATTTTCTTCGCCGGGTCGTCGGAGTAGTGGCTCATCTTCTCTTCGGCCGGGAGGCTGAAGAATTCGGACGCCACCGCCATCATCTGCTGCATCAGCTCGTCCGACATCCCATGGTTCACAACCTGCCAAACCAGAACCAAGAAGACGAATTAAGGAGAGATAATTAGCGTTGTACAACATGCAGTTAAACTAAGGAAGTGTTTGTTTTGGTACGGAAAGTCCGAGTTAGCTACCTGGAAGAAACCATAGGACTGGCAAGCGTGCGCAATTTGGCTGACGATTTGGGACTCGTCAGCGAGGCTCAAGTCGATGATGGGGATGTTGTGGTCGATGAGCACTTCCGTCAGGCCCGGCCGGTCAGTCTCCGGCCGGACGTAGCTCTCCGGCAATTTTTTGTGCTGATGTCCTGTGGAGAGAAGATGTTCTGCCATGAGAGAGAGAGAGAGAGAGAGAGGGGGGGGAGAGAGAGAGAAAAAATATCAAGAGTGGATGGTCGGAATGTAGAGTGGCAAGGAAGAAGTGTAAAAGTAGAGACAGAAATAGATAGTGGGGGCCTGGAACGCGCTTAAAGGTTTGACGCAATATAGACAGTCTTGCTTACCGTTGCAGTGACGTCAGAAAGATGACAGGCGATGACGCAGGAGCGCATGAACGTTTGCTACGTCACATGCCACATAGTTTGTAGGAAAGAACGGGGAGAAAATCAAACGGTTCTTTAAAAACAGGGTAGCCCGACTCCGACTTTAGACTCGGCTTTACATGACAGCTTGAACATAAAATCGAGCTTTATTTTTTTTAAAACAAGTTGGAGCACGGGTATTTCGTGGGTGAGATTGCAAACAAAATCAACTTGCAAATTTTTTTTTAACAAGTCAATCCATAACGTGTGAACTCGGACATCAGCTCACAATAAACCCAACCTATGAAAGCTAAAAGACTGACTTGAGCAATTGATGCGTAGGTCTGTGTTAACTCGACAAGAACTCTCCTCAACTTGACTCTGTTAGGGGCTAATTTCTGACACAAAACATGGTTGTCCCCCCCCCCCCCCCCCCCCCCCCCCCTCTCTCTCTCTCTCTCTCTCTCTCTCTCTCTTAATTTTTCAAGTGCAACCCAAAACTAGTGGAACTCGACTGCAAGTGGTGGATTTGTTGTTCTCTTATTTTGGCAATTTATATGGACACATCATATTTTGATCATGGCTAGTCCGTATTGTGGCTATTCCAAAATTTTGTGATTTTTACTAGGCTAGTCCAAATTTTTGATCCATGACTGTCCCAAATTTCTTCCCCCCCTCCCCCCACCCCCCCACCCCCCAAACCCTTTTTTTTTCCTTCGTTTGCAAAATATATTCTCTCTCTTCCAAAACCCACACCCCTCTCTTCTTCTTCTTCTTCTTCTTCTTCACCTCTCCTCAATCCCCAACATCTTCCTCTTCTCATCCACAACTCCTAAATCCCCAACATCTTCCACTTCTCCTCCACCATCCTCCTCTTTTGAAGAAATTAATTCAAGCACCCAAATTCTTTCTCAATTTATTTCCAAAATTCTAGAAATTAATTTAAAAAAATTCAAGCATCAATTACATTGTTTATTTCAATTCTTTGTAGCCCATTTGAATGAATTAAACTACATTCGGAGTGAAAAATTATCCATTTAAATTAAATTCAAGTATGAACGACGAGAAAACTCCGCGTCGACAAGGACTGTCCAATTTTCTGGCAGTCCTACAAACTGAATGGACTGCCAGAAAACTGGACAGTCCTAAGTCACAGCATGTGAAACAAAGGACTGCCCATTTTTCTCGCAGTCCTTACTGTATGTAGGATTGCCAGTTTTCTGCCAGAAAATTGGACAGTCCTTATTTACACTAGTTGAAACAGCAATATTATGGTTTCCACCAATATTAGGGTTTGTACATTATGAGGAGCCTTTGGGTGCCATCAAAATTGGAAATGAGAACAAAAATTAGGGTTTAATTTTTGGGTGTTTTCTTCTTCTCCATTAATTGAAAATCGAAATGGGAAGAAAATTAGGGTTTAAACCCCATTGTATTTGGAGATAGTGAGGATGAGTTGAGGAAGAAAATTAGGGTTTAAATTCTATCAAAATTCTCATTTTTGTTGTTGTTGTTCTTCTTCCTCTTCTTCTTTTTCTTGTTCTTTCTTTTCTTGGATGAGTTGAGGAAGAAGAAGTGCAAAATTAGAAAAATTGACTTTTATACCAAAGAGTGGGATAGCCATTATCACTTTCTTCAATGACAAACTTATAAATAAATCAAAGTTCAAAATGGGCTAGCCATGATCATATTTTGATGTGTCCATATAACTTGCCTTTTTCTTGGAAGCTTTGGTCATCTCTTCCTCCTCCTCCTCCGTAGCAATAGACGTTTCTCCATCTCCGCCACTGTCGTCACCATTGAAGCTGCAGCCGAAGAAGCTCGAAGAAGAAGAAGAATCGGATTTACGGTAGAAGAGGTGCTTGCCGTTGTCGGCAAGAAAGTGCAAGGTGTCGTCGGTGGAGAAAGAGAAGGAGGGTTCGTCGCCGCCGGTGGAGAAGAGCATGGGGGTGAAGACGCTGCCGACGCCGGTGCTGGCTACGAGGTCGCGGTAAGAATGCGGACCTCCCCTTGTGGTTCTTGGAAGCGGGTATGACGGTGAGCTTGTGGTGATCGTCGTTGTAGCCGAAGAGAAACACGCTCTCGAGGATGGAGCTTGTCTATGTTGATACTTGGCTCGTCTTCCCCATCCCCACATCGTTGTTCTTGTTCTTCTTTATAGGCATGAGCATCTCCTCCGATGTATAATCTTCTTGTTATCCTCTTTTGTGTATTAGGGTTTTGCTAAATTTGGAGGGTGCGGGTAGGTTGGACACAAATGTGTCCTATTGTAGTTAAAATCCAACTGCATTGTTGTTTTATGTTTAAAGGGTGTAATGTAACACTTTGATAAGCATACCATCATTTAAAATAACGATTATCTCACTTACGTGGGATGACATCCAAATAATGATAGTTCATATTGAAAGTCATTCTTTTCACCAGGGGAAAACAAAAAACTATGTATCGAAACATATTTTAGAAAGTCTTACATCATGCAAGTGTACTATATTATAAAATGTTAAATCTGAAACATTTACGTTTTTGAAGAATTACAAGCACCCAAAACAGCCACTTAGATGTTATAAAATATTTCGATTTTTCTTTCGGGCAATAGGTGGGTGAAAACTTTCTTTCCCACGATTTCATTAATGAAAGAAAAAAAAAATCAAAATGATTACAATCCAACTATTACATTCAGTAAACTAATTAAGCGACTGACTAACATCTTAACTAAACTAAAACCATCCAACACATTCAAACAAACAGAACAACAAACGTGCATCCAAACAACTATTCTATCTATGGTTATTGTCCTCGTGTCTTGGTTTCTGACGTGATTTATGTCTTGTAGTCAAGATGTTAATTGGGCCAGGCAAACCAACCCGGACCCAAATTTGAGCAGGTCTGGGACGGACCAGGTTGGAGACTAAATCCCAAATTCAGCTCGGGTCCAGACCAGGTAACGTCGGTTCGGACTGCGTTCGGACTAAATTCAAACTCGTCCGCAGTACCATTTTAGTACAAAACATATAGATAATTTAGTATATATAATGTATGTATATCTAAATATAAAAATAATTTTGTGTAGGATTTGTGGTTGGATCGAGCGGGCGCATGCACATGCACGTGCGGTCCCCATGCGGATCCCCTAATCTGATAATGTGTGAATATAATATATATATATATATATATATATATATATATATATATATATATATATAAAGCTACTATAGTAGTTTAAAAAAATTGGACCCTCATGAACCGTTAGTCCTGGAAGGTCGTCCTGGTTGGGACCTGGTCAGTGGCGGATCCATGATGATATTTTACTGGGAGAACAGCCATGATGATATTTTACTGGGACCTGGTCAGTGGCGGATCCATGATGATATTTTACTGGGAGCACAGCCATAAGGGAGTAGGAGATAAGGTTTTCGATTTTTTTCCAGCGTCTAGCAGCACCTTTCTAAAAAAATTTTAGGGTAGACGAAATAGAGAAAGAAAGGAAACAAGAAAATTACTGGAAAGAAGAGAGGACTTGGAGGAGGGCTTCTGGCTTGGTCACTTGAATGGCCAAATAAATGGGAAGTTTCTGTGTGGACTGTGACATCTAACTAGCCGAGTACAAGATGATATTTCTTAATATAGATTAGATTTCATGCACATAAGTTTAACGATAATCATGAACTAGATGAATTCACTGGACTTCTGGTACTGATAAGCATAAAGCATGTGCGAGTAAAAAAAGAAATCCAAGTAAAAAATAAAATTCACTAGGGGCCGTCCCCCAGTGCAATCCACATGGATCCGCCCCTGGACCTGGTTGATACCGAGCTCAACAGTAGTAAGTCATTGATGCATCACACCAGCAAGTTGCTAGCTTGATGAGTGCCGGATACCCATTATAAGATAGTTATAACTGACTGAGATAAGTACACACATTTATAGCAAGGTAACTAAAATAAGTGTTACGATCGCACATTTATTCAGCTCGATATTCTGATTGGGCAGTCAAACGATTGATTGTTCTTCGATTTTGAATTTCAAGGATCAGAGCCGGAATAATTTCAGAAATTTCAGAAGGATACAAATATATCGCTTTCGAACTTTGATATATATATATATATATATATATATATATGTGTGTGTGTGTGTGTGTAAAGGGATTGAACTTTCTTAGACTATTGGACTCAACTTGCTTTAATAATCGAACGGTAAACATAGCTTCTCTTCTCTCACTCGATTATTATTCGAGCCTAAAAACATAAAAACAAAAAACAATCCTTTTACCAAGTTCAACAGAAACCTTCTAACAAGTTTTGAAAGAAGTCCAGCCGCTCACGGGATAGAGGTGAGCATTATTCAGTTTTGGACCGAAAATTGAATCGAATAAAAGATTCGGTTCGGTTGAAAAAAAATTCGGTTCGATTTCAATTTTAAAAATATTAAACTTTCTTATTCGGTTTCGATGAATTTTTTTTTTAGTTTATATATATATATATATATATATATATATATATATATATATATATATATAAACAAAAAAAATACAAATAAACCGAAAAATCGAATAAACTGAATAAACCGAATCGATTTAATTCAGTTTTATTCGGTTATGGACCATTTTATTCGATTTCGGTCCAATTCAATTATTCCGCTCGATTTGAACTAAATTAACCGAATGCTGACTCCTATCACGGAATGACAACTGGGGACATTACAAAACAATGTATTTGTCCAAAAGTCGCGCTCGGATCCGTGTACGTTCGTTTTTTCCAACTGCTGTTCTCAATCAGTACGTACGTGGAACGGCTTCTGTCATTTCTACTAACAACTTGGTCGACATCATCGTTACTCGTTAGTCTTCTCGGTTCTGTCGTCACTCGATCCTATATAATTACGGCTGATAGTTATCTAGCTCTACAAAGAATGGAGGGCCAATGAATGAGAAAGAAAAAAAATCACTTGCTGCGTCAAACATTAATATGAGAATTGCCAACTATGTTTACGTATGAGCGTAGCCTTTTTTTTTTTTTTTTGCAGTACTATCCACTGGTTGTGGTGCTGCTGCTGACTGATAAGTGGATGGAGAGAATTAAGCTTAATGGACCGCTACCATACTGGTTTTCCACGAGGTGGGTCGGTTGTTGGAGGTCACTTCTCGGGATATTGATCGTAACGTAAAATAATTTCCCGAGTCAACTTAGATGTTTGGTGCTATATGCACCATTGCACCTGCTGAAGTGTCGTGACAACGATCCACGATGACGACGATCCTTGGGATTCGTGTCACATTCTAGGACCCGCAAAGCAATAACTCTTTCGTGTGTGTGTGTGTGTGTGTGTGTGTGTGTGTGTGTGTGTGTGTGTGTGTGTGTGTGTGTGTGTGTGTGTGTGTGTGTGTGTATATTTTTTTTTTTTCGTGTGTGTGTGTGTGTGTGTGTGTATATATATATATATATATATATATATATATATACCGTTGGATCGATGGAACGCGTCCGTGGGTTCCATGCAGTCCGTTCGATCCAACGGTGCACTAGGTGGGAGGGGGAGAGAGGATTTGGCTCCTGCTGGAAGCCTTTTGATCCAAATTATATATATATATATATATATATATATATATATATATATATATATATATGATGACAAGCTAGGATCCTCGAATCGTGTAGGGTTGTAGGCTTAATTTGCAAGACTTGTTTATAAACCTTTCGTTGTTACACCTTTTTTTTTCTTCTTTTCCAATCATTACTGTATTATTGAGGATCTGCTCTCAGCAGCTCACGCATGATACAAGTTGGCAAGTCGTCGATTGTCTACTAATAGACGCACGGAGAATTTTCTTATATTTTTTGGTTCCAGTTGTATAGGAGTGGTACCAGAGCGATCGACAGTGCCAGCAATAGCGAGGAGGAGAACAAGTTCCCATTTGTCGGGGGCAGGAAACATCGAGGAGGTTACCTGTACTATCAGAGGGGGATAGCAACCTCAGGACCACAGCAATTATTATTATTAAACCATCATTAGTACCACAGGAATTAGTTGGATCGTATTGGTTCTTGTACACTGAAATTCTTAGGGGGATATCATCATTAAACCATAACGATTAATTGGAAATCTTCCTTGTCTGCGGCTAGGGCTAGCTGCAGGACCGGCCTGGAGGATTGAGTTGTCCTATCCTGAAACTAATTTTGGTTATCCCTTAATTCTTATTGCCAGCTAGCTTTGGTGATCATCCGTGATCCTGACCTATGGTGAAATTCTGCTGAATCTGGGAGGTTGCTCTAGCAAAGGGGGTTGTCCAAGCCCCAATGCTTGTCCGACTTACCCCAGGACCCAGGGACACGGGATCCATAAACTATAACTGGAATGGGCTACCAAAATTTTGGATGGACTGCAAGTAGATAAATCCATATTAAAAAAAACATCAAAAAAAGATTATATGAGGTCACTCCTGGATCCGCCCCTGCCAGGACCCGACCTGGCTAGCTGCAATCGAGCGCAGCCGAGTCGAGCCTAGCGTGGACTTGCTTATGACTGGAATTACAAAAATCATGGAGGAACTCATGTGTTCTTATTTTTTAAAACTCTGTTATAAAAATAAAATCGTTAGATTACATGCATCTCATATTGAATTTTTTTTAAAGAGCTTAAAAAGAAAAGTAAATACACTTTTAATGACAGTATGATTCACGTGTCACATCTATATCTTGAATTAATGTTTAAATTTCTGTAGTTGAACTCCTGAAATTATTATAACTGTGTTCAAGCTCCAGCTTTACTTGAGGACCAACACAAAGCATGTATTGTAAATTTTCATTAGTTATCGTGTACTCTTAACAACATTTTTGACTCAAATGGTAAAGGATTTCTTGGTTTCAAATACTCTTGTTCCATATTTGTTTCAACAATGTTGTGCAACTTTGATGGTTGAGGATCTTCATATCCGAGGTTTATTTTACAACTTTGGAATAAATTTTTTAAAAAAGGTAAATTACAGAAAACCCCTACCTTATGTCTTATTGACACGATTTTTTTCCATAACGTTAGTTTCTTAACATAAGTAGTCCCTACCGTCTGTTCCACCCCCAAAACCGTCAGTGTTAGTCATGCAACCCTCACAAGATCGATTGTATGGCGATTTTATCGCCCCTCTTTGTTACTAACCAGTGGATAACCCGTGCCATAATGGCACGGACACGAACCCAGTCTTCTCGACCCGAGTCCGGCGGAGGCGAACACGGCAAAGACCACGGTGGCGGCGTTCGGGACGGCATGGGGCCTCATGGAGGCGTAGACGCGCAAGGCCGTCGCGGGGCGTCCAAGGGCAGCGAGGCCCGAGACGGCGGCGGTTCAGGAGACGACGTCCCTGTGCGGCATTCCGTCGAACACCCGCAGGACGTGGTCGGCGGAGCCGCGTCGGGAGTAGGCGGTGAGCAGGACGGTCTGCACGAAGGGGTCGGACCGGAATCCGAGGAGGAGGACGTGTGCGTGGAGCGACCTGGTGGCGGCGGCGGCGGTGGTGGTGTTGAGCAAGGAAGAGAAGGTGTGGGAGTCGGAAGGGACACGGCGGCGGATCATTTGGGAGTAGATGGAGAGTGGGTCGGTGGAGATGGCGATGGCGGTGTTGAAGGAGAAGGGGTTGGGGTTGGGCATGGCGGAGAAGAGGGAGGCGGCGAAGTAAGGGCCGATGTCGGCGGCGTGGTGGAGGATCAGGCTGCTTACGACGAAGGGGTTGCGGAAGAGGCGGGCGACGATGACGTGGACGAGGATGGAGCGGAGGCGGCGGAGGTAGGGGCGGTGCAAGATCAGGAGCTGGAGGCGGAGGTGCCATTGGAACTACCGGTTGCTCCGCACCCAACATGGTGTCACGCCCCGATCCCGCTAGGGTCGTCCGTCTTGCCTGGATCCATGCGGGATCGATCGTCCTCGCTAAGGCGTGATGTCGTGCAAGCCTAAGTTGCGCTTGCACAAGGCCATGTACCTGCACAAAAATAACTAGTCAAGCAAAAACACACGCACG
The DNA here is from genome assembly GCA_029216955.1 of Iris pallida. Taxonomy (NCBI): domain Eukaryota; kingdom Viridiplantae; phylum Streptophyta; class Magnoliopsida; order Asparagales; family Iridaceae; genus Iris; species Iris pallida. The sequence goes on along the minus strand of JANAVB010035820.1, from coordinate 8,591,876 downwards.
CACCCACTAGTTAAGCAAAACACGCACGCACCCATTCATTGCAGAAAACCAAATATTGGACACAGAGATTTGAAATGAAAATACTTCTTTTAATGATAACTTGATAGGAATACAAGTACAAAGCTTTGCAAACTCAGAGTGCCTTATATTTTGGTTACATAATTCTCTTTTGAAACTCTTTTTTGAAAATAGTCGCAATGCCCATACATCATATCCCTCTATTACATGCTGGAAATAAAAGACACCTTCAGAAGGAAAAGAAACTTGAAACTTGACTGGAATGAAACTGAAACTTCGAGGCGATCCACGAGCTCTACTGGGCTAGACGAGCTTCGGTGCCTCACTTGAAATCCCCCTGTCTCCTTTTGCTTTCTGAAAAGGATGCCCACAACGTGGGTCAGCACACATCATGTACTGGCGAGCGGCTTTTGGCCAAATTCGCAAATCACTGCACTAAATCAATATGTTGAGCTAACATTTACTAGTGATCTTTCTGCTTGTCTAGGTTCTTTTAACAATTCTTAAGAACATGATAGTAGAAATATATTATAAGCAACTTACCAACGCCGGCAGTCATCCATGCACAAAACATGTTAGCACAATTTGCATAACGAGTAATTCATGTTCATTCTTGCAGATATTGAACTTGTCATTCGGGTCATGCAGGTGGACTATTCTACATGTTGGTCCATGGGTTATCTCCATGATTAGCCGCTGTGACTCTTTGGTTCAGCTCGTCGCTAAGGACTCAGATCGACTCCCATTTTTATATGGAGGCCCTAATCTCTCCTAGGCCGAGCGGTTCCAGGTGCCCCCAGATACCACCCGAGAGACATGTTTTCTTGTATACAAGTTGTCCGAGACCAAATGCATGCTCTAGCCGTTCTATCAGATGAGACACACTTGGACTTGTGCACAGATATACGACACGTCTGTTTCGTGCCTTCAGATTGATCTCAACACGTACAAGTTCGTCTGTACATGTCTACATTTCAGGCATACTATTGACAAGCACATGATCATTCTTATAGAGCAGATCGAGTAGCAACACATATTCTTGTATTTGATTCAATTCAATTATCTTCTCTTATCTTTTGTGGATGTGGTATCTTTGATCATTGGGACAAGGCGACCGAGTGGACTAGAGATCATTTTATTAGGCGTACAGATCAATATTTGTTCGGTTGAAGTAACTCACCGAGATGAATCTTAGTTGAGAGAATGAGGGACTTCACGCGCCGTTCACGAACAATTCACGCGGCCTACATTGGCACCAACAGTTGATTAGCATACTTTGTCTCTTTCTCTCAAGATTTGGAATGAATGCGAAATGCGATGAAAGCGAACAATGAAAATCAATCATCGAAAACCAACACGAAAACGCATTCATCAAAACCAAGCAGCGAGAGAAAACATTCAGCAAAACTCTTAGATTCATTTCAATAGAAGCCAATCCATCAATTGGAAAGGTTCATTGCATTTCATCCATGATCAATCGATATCGGCAATGGTTTCACCAAATACTCAGTTCATAACTGAGTCAACAAGCCGTAGGTATTACATAGTGGACCGCGAGGAGCGGGGCACTACATAATAACCCACTGAGAAAAAGTTTTGTCCTCAAAACTTAAAAAACAAACTCACCTCCACTATTGTTGCATTCTGGATCAAGCAACGTGGAGAGATTGTAGACGCGTGCTGTCGCGGTGTTGGCGTTCCGCAACTGCTGATTGTGCGGATTATCTCGGAGCGGCGATGGGCCTGGCAGCTGCCCACGCTCTTCATTATCATCTCTATTCTGATCCGTTCTATTCTTTTTCGGGCAATACTTGACTGAGTGGCCCCGTTGGCCACAACGAAAACAAGCATGATTAGCGGCACGGCAGTCCTCCTTGATGTGCCCACTCTTGCCACAGTAACTGCAACTCTGGCCATTCACATAGCGGCAGTCCTCTTTAACATGCCCTCGTCGATCGCAGAAGCCGCATACAGGCTTGTTGTTCTGTTCCCCGTCAGTCTTTTTCTCTCCGTCATGATATCTCTTGGCGGGCTGATTCTGACTGTTCTACACTTTATTGGATGCCTTCTTCAGACAGAACTGTTCCAACTGTAGTGCCGCCTCAAAGGTCTGAGAATATGACCCACATTCTCGATTCAGCACACTTAACAGGATGTCGTCATTCAGACCTCCAATGAATCGATTTATGTGAGTCTGCTCGGTGGGAAGCATAACAGCGGCAAAATTTTCGAGCTTAGCAAATTCAGACTCATAGTCCTCCACGGACATATCTTCCTGTTTCAGTGTGATGAAGTCATCCTCCATCTTCTTGCTCATGGCTGGAGGCAGATATTGATCCAGAAATGCCTTTTTAAACAAGGCCCATGAAATCTTTCCATTCCTAGCCGTTGCGAGAAGTGCCGGCTTCTTCGTCTTCCACTAATCCTTTACCCGCAGCCGTAGGAGCAGAACGGCACAAACTACCTTTTTGCTACTCGGAACTCCTATGAACGCGAACAGACTCTCCATTTTATCAATCCAGTCCATCCCCTTGTCGGGTGACGTCCTGCCTTCAAATTCCGGAGGTTTCGCGTCTAAGAAGTCCTTTGGCTTAAAGGAAGTGTGCCTTTACGCTGGCTGGGGCTCGTCACCCTCCACGGGCTCAATCTCAGGCGTTCCCGTTGGTTTAGTCGCTGCGGTGGTACCTCGATTTGCCGTAAGCGCCGTGACAATTTGAGTCAAGGACTCCAACTGTTTCTTTTGGGCCTCTATTTGGGACTGTTGTATTTGATTGCGTTCCTCATTGTCCTGCCTTTGCAGTTCCAACAATGTCATGATCCGTTCTATAGGATCTATCGAGGAAGCTGGTCGAGTAGGGGCCATTTCTCTACAAAAGAGTATAACTTCTGTCAGTCACATAAAATATTATGGACTTATTGTATGGGGCATTGGTTTTCATAACTCAAAATCGGGACTCTTTTGAAAGCCATCAAAATACTTTATATACTTTTTCAAAAACGATATTTGTAAGAGGCCAAGGACGTAAAATCGTGCTCTGATACCACTTTGTCACGCCCCGATCCCGCTAGGGTCGTCCGTCTTGCCTGGATCCCTGCGGGATCGATCGTCCTCGCTAAGGCGTGATGCCGTGCAATCCTAAGTTGTGCTTGCACAAGGCCATGTACCTGCACAAAAACAACTAGTCAAGCAAAACACACGCACGCACCCACTAGTTAAGCAAAACATACGCACGCACCCATTCATTGCAGAAAACCAAATATTGGACACAAAAGGATTTGAAATAGAAATACTTATTTTATTGATAACTTGATAGGAATACAAGTACAAAGCTTTGCAAACTCAGAGTGCCTTATATTTTGGCTACATAATTCTCTTTTGAAACTCTCTTTTGAAAATAGTCGCAATGCCCATACATCATATCCCTCTATTACATGCTGGAAATAAAAGACACCTTCAGAAGGAAAAGAAACTTGAAACTAGACTAGAATGAAACTGAAACTTCGAGGCGATCCACGAGCTCTACTGGGCTAGACGAGCTTCGGTGCCTCACTTGAAATCCCCCTGTCTCCTTTTGCTTTCGGAAAATGATGCCCACAACGTGGGTCAGCACACATCATGTACTGGCAAACGGCTTTTGGCCGAACTCACAAATCTCTGCACTAAATCAATATGTTGAGCTAACATTTACTAGTGATCTTTCTACTTGTCTAGGTTCTTTTAACAATTCATAAGAACATGATAGTAGAAATATATCATAAGCAACTTACCAACGCCGGCAGTCATCCCTGCACAAAACATGTTAGCACAATTTGCATAACGAGTAATTCATGTTCATTCTTGCAGATATTGAAGTTGTCATTCGGGTCATGCAGGTGGACTATTCTATATGTTGGTCCATGGGTTATCCCCATGATTAGCCGCTGTGACTCTTTGGTTCAGCTCGTCGCTAAGGACTCAGATCGACTCCCATTTTCACATGGAGGCCCTAATCTCTCCTAGGCCGAGCGGTTCCAGGTGCCCCCAGATACCACCCGAGAGACAAATGTTTCCTTGTATACAAGTTGTCCGAGACCAAATGCATGCTCTAGCCGTTCTATCAGATGAGACACACTTGGACTTGTGCACAGATATACGATGACACGTTTGTTTCGTGCCTTCAGATTGATCTCAACACGTACAAGTTCGTCTGTACATGTCTACATTTCAGGCATACTATTGACAAGTAGATGATCATTCTTATAGAGCAGATCGAGTAGCAACACATATTCTTGCATTTGATTCAATTCAATTATCTTCTCTTATCTTTTGTGGATGTGGTATCTTTGATCATTGGGACAAGGCAACAGAGTGGACTAGAAATTATTTTATTAGGCGTACAGATCAATGTTTGTTCGGTTGAAGCAACTCACCAAGATGAATCTTAGTTGAGAGAAGGAGGGACTTCACGCGCCGTTCACGAACAATTCACGCGGCCTACATTGGCACCAACAGTTGATTAGCATACTTCGTCTCTTTCTCTCAAGATTCGGAATGAATGCGAAATGCGATGAAAGCGAACAATGAAAACCAATCATCGAAAACCAACACAAAAACGCATTCATCAAAACCAAGCAGCGAGAGAAAACATTCAGCAAAACTCTTGGATTCATTTCAATAGAAGCTAATCCATCAATTGGAAACGTTCATTGCATTTCATCCGTGATCAATCGATACCGACAAAGGTTTCACCAAATACTCAGTTCATGACTGAGTCAACAAGCCGTAGGTATTACATAGTGGACCGCGAGGAGCGGGGCACTACACATGGGACCTCCTCCTCTCTTATAGAGAGGGACAATTTAGTCCTTTCATCATCGTTGAACCAAAGCACATGGATCGGACCAAAAACCCACTGTGCTTTATATTATAGATCATTTACTATAAAAGTCTCCATTTTTTTCGGAAGCTGAACTGAACAAAACCCTGACCTCTTTATACTCGACATCGCTCTGGCAATGGCGAATCTAGAAAATATTTTAGGATGAACAAAAAAATGCTAATTTTTTAAAGGAGACTAAAAATATACTTAAATAAAATTTATGAAGACCATGTTGGTTTGTATCTCGTTTTCACTGAGTGCTCACATTTTAGGGGCCGTTTGGTAAGCGGAATACTAAATACCCAGTAATTCTATATTCCAAGGAATTTTATTCCAAGGCATCATATTTTCGGATATTCTTTATTACCACGTCTGACACATAATATAATATTTTCGGATATATATTATTTATTTTCGGATATATATAATACATGCGTTTGGTACCATAAATAAATTCCTAGGAATATGTTATATTATGAGACGTTCCAGTGAAGAAATGAAAAGATAAGTTGATATTTACAACAAATTCTTCTTCTACTTCTTTTTTTTCCTTCTTTTTTACTCATCTGAATAATTCAAGAACAAAAGTGGAAAGAAAGTTAAAAATAAAATGATCAGCTATTTTCTCCTCCATAATAATAATATTAATAATAATAACATGAAAAGAAGAGCTCTCAACGCCGTCAGATCTACGGATCAGGCAATCTCCGGTGGGGGCGGACGGTTGAGATCTAGACCGAATCCGAACAGCCTCCTCGTCGTCAGCAGCGACGCGACCGAACCCGAACAACCTTCTCGTTGCCGGTGGCGACGTCGCGTCGACGACGAGTCGGAGTCGCTGTACACTCCCCCTCTCCCTCTGCCGCTGATCGCTCCCCCCCTTCTCCCGTAGGTCGGCGAACACCATCGTCCTCTACTGGCTCCTCGACTCCTCCGTCCTAACCATCGCGACGAAGTAGAAGAACGATAGGCGGCTGCTCGGTGTCGCTGCCGTCGTCGACGGCTCAGGGAAGATCACCGGGGCTCGGCGGAAGAGCTCGAGATCCAGCAATAGGGAGACGATGTCGTGTCCGTCGACGGACTTGACCGTGCTGCTCCGGCTGCTGGGGAGGCTTCCACACGTGGCGGAGGCGGTGGAGGGTCCGGGGAGGGGAAGTTGGGCTTGGAAGAGGAGAGAGAGAGAGAGAGTGCTCTGGTGAATGAAAAAATAGGGAAGAGAAAAAATTGGGAGATTTCTCAAAATTTTGGATGGCAATGTTGCAAATATATGAATTTTTTGGTAATTTTATTTCTAGGTATCAAAAAATATAACCACCTATTTGTTAGGGAATAGGTTTCCCATGTTTCATGGGTAAATAATTTTTCCAGGTATTCATGTTTCCCAGAAATAAATTTTAATAGAGTAAACCAAACGTGAGAATGGTATTCCAACCTTAAATTTTTCCGGACATATAAAAAAATTTCGCATACCAAATGTCCCTTAGATTCTTTTTAGATTTTTATTTTGGTATTTTCTAACTAAGCTCATTTTTGGTATCATTTGGGCCCTCTTGTTGGCCCAATTTGACTTCCGAGATCATTTTTCAAACCTGACGTTTCGGGACGTTGGACGTTGGACGGTTATTATTTACAAAATTCTGGACTAATTGATGTTAATGGATTGGCATTTGAAAATTTCTATCCTTCTTTGTCCAACGGGTCGACTCTTTTCAAATACGAATCAGACAAGTATACATTAACAAATATATTTCACTTTCATAGATAATATTATCTCCATTATTGAGCTGTGATTGTGACGTCTGGATCGATATCTGGGTGTCCGAGTCAAACTCGGATGCCAGCCATATCAATCGTCTGTGTCGATCGAGGTCAGTACTAGCTCTAAGGAGCGTTCATGTTTATAGAATCCGTGTTAGTGTCGTTTTTGGTCGTTTGGTACGATCATTGACAACGTGATTTGCAGTATTTTGAGTTTACTATGAGGGCTTTTGGTCAACTTGTGCTTGCTTACAACAATAGTTTTGGTAGAGACACGAGTTTGATGGTCGAGGCAAACTCTCTCCTGACAGGCCTTGGCATATGCAAAGAAGAACACACATGGATATCAAGCCTGCATCTAAGGATATGTATGATCTTGTTACAAGGCAAAGACTCCGTCGAGACACATCGAGAGACACATCTACATGTTCAATAAGGTGCAAAAGCTCCTTGGTGAGGAGATACATGCAATTCATACCGGACCTGAGTGTATGTTACCTTGCCTCGAGACGAGCGTTCGTGCGGGTGCGGCCGGCCCATAGAAGTGTCTCGACTCGGACACGGAATTAGAAACGTTACCTCGTCTTGTGCGTGCAGTCGAGCGGATGCGAATGGCCCGTGGATGCCCCTCATCTTGTGCACGATTGAGAGGGTGCCAACGTTGACAGATATGCAATAACAATGATGAAATGTCGTGAGAACGTGTGGCTGTCCCACCCACGATCCCACAATATCAGAGGTCTGATGAAGGTGACATAGTCCGAGTCTCCACAGAAAAAAAAAAAATATCTGTGAAAGGGCAATCTTCCTCTCATGCACCTTTACTTCTAAACTTTATTTAATTCTTAGTTGAGAGTTGGCAACGTGGAAATGACTATTTCTCTCCAACAAGCCTAAGTGTTTATGTTTATCAAAACCAAATGGTTATTTACCGTCACAAACATTGAAGTTCAAAATTAAAAGTGGCTAAAAATTTAGACTTAAAAAATGTTAGGATTCTTTTCCTGGAATTTACCCTTTCAAACGTAAGTTAATAGTCAAAGATGGATACACCAACAAGATTGTTTATTGAATTAGTTTTGGTATATACAACAAAAATTATACTTAGTTGCACTTGTACGAAATTACAGAGGCTAAATATTTTCTGATATTATTGTAACTGATTCATTTTTGGATGACTTAATTCTTTTCCAGCCAAATAATAAAAGTAGGTCGATGATGTCTGACATCCAGAGGTCTACTTATGATAGATACTACATTTACTGGTTCATGGCCGATTGAAAACCAATGAACTCTCCTAATTAGTAGCAGGAATGATTGATTCTCTTAGTTAGTTATAGAGATTTTATAATTATGCTAAGTGGATATCATTTTAATTGTAATAACCTGTTATTTTCAGCAGCAGTAGTTTTGTATTATTGTTTTGATTAGCAACAATAAGTTGAATTTGTAATGTTTGAATATTTATATGACTTTATTACTTGATAATACCGGTCCATTCAGCATCAGTTTATAATAATTCGTAATGTTTTAAAAAAATTATTTTTTGAGGTGTCCTTTTTTCGGGGCTGACGAGCAATGTTTAGGAGGAATTCGAACCGTGCCGATCCTCTCGGAACCTTCCGATGTACCAACGAACTACATCACTACAGACGTTTAAAGACTTCATTACTATTACTATGACAATTGAGAAGCCAGATAATGGGCCAACGCCTGACCATCATTTTTTTTTTTTTTTTTTGTAGTGTTCAAAAACTATCTTGTTTTGACAACCAAGCTAATAGGCCAACACTTGACCAGTATAAATAACTAATGGCCCAACAATTGTATCAAACTGGGCTTTTATTTTATCCTTGTGGATCTTTGACTTCTTGTGTGTTATGGGGTCCTATGTCTACAATTAGCAATCTACGGGCCACTCAAGCCGTAGATCTGTTTCTTTCACCATGATTCAAGAGAGATTCGAGAAAATACTAAACTTGAGGAATTATAAATATTTAGATATAACTTATAAAATTATCCATAGTGGTAGAGGTTTCAAATGCTACATTTGGACTTTAATCAAATTTTGTAGAACGCTAATGTTTCGGAAACGTCCAATTGAACCTTGAAATGATACGCCGCTTTCAGAAACCGTCCATTCGAAATGGAAACCGTTTGACTGATCATTTGTGTTTTTGTACCAAATGGAATCCTGGATGACAGGTAACTGTAAACCAAACTACGTGTATTTTTTCATGCATTTATTCTCTCTTTTAAGAGAATACCGAGTAGAACGCTAATTCAGGAAGTGTAACATGTATATACTCTGAATATGTGAAGTTACAATGAGTACAAAGAGGTATATACTCAAGATACAAAGATATTGATGAACAAATGCAAGATAAAAGAAGATGGTTCAAGGAGCATCCTTGAAGCCTGGGAAGTGATATTATGTATGAGGCATTCTATAGCAAAGGGATGAAGACTCTGTATCGTTGTAAATTCATTCTCAGTTCAATACCATTTCACATTTTTTTTTTACAGAAGAAAAGGTTAAGGACAAGAAAATGAGCTTATGGTGAAATTATATTTTGTTAGAAAATTTGGAATCAAGAAAATAGGCAAAGATAGGGAATTCAGGTTTCAAGTAGAGTATGATGTATCCATACCTGATGTGAAATTCATATACGTTCTGTCTTTAACATACATACCCAATTTTATGAAAAGTTAGATATGTGAAGAAAGTTAACCCTAAGCTTTGTGACCAACATTGTTATTCTAGCGAAGCATCCACGTTTAGTAGTCAAGATTTATGAAACTTGATTCCAGCATCCATGTCCACATTTTTTGTTAATGAACAATTTATCGCAATGGTTCCAAGAGTTTACAATACATGGTTTTGGTGGATATCAAGATTATGTTTGTCTACACGCAGTCTATTATAGATCCAACACAGTAACATCGTTCCAATATATATGAAGCGAGTTTCTGTTCTTTGTTCTTTGCCCTGCTGAAACCGATCTAAAGAACCCAACCCAGCATGAAACTGCTCTCGGCACCTTGGTTTCTTTGGAGTGCTGCTTCAGGTTGGACAAGGTGTTGATACCTAATTTTCAAGGTAAAAGGTGCATTAGTGTTGAGAACTAATAAGGGATTTAGTCCCACATTGGAAAATGTAATATGAAAAGGAGCTAGACTCCCTATAAGTAGTGGAGTAGCCAATCAATAAAATATAACAATTATTCTCTACATGGTATCAGAGCCATAACCACAAAAAAAAATATTGGCTTAATTGCACTTTGCTACCCTCAACTATTATCATTTTTCAACTTTGTACCATAAACTATTTTTTGTAACAATTTGGTACCCAGATATTATTTTGGACTAAAATGCCCCTACCCCTACCCCTAACCCTCCCCCCCTGCACGCTCCGGCCGCCCCCCCTGCTCACTCCGGCCGCCCCCCCCCCCCCCTTCTAGCTCCGCCCCCCCCCCCCCCCCCCCCCCCCCGCCCCCCCCCTGCTCACTCCGGCCGCCCGCCCGCCCCCGCCTCTCCCCTAGGCCGTGGCAGCACGGGAGGAGGGGGGCTGGGGAGGGAGGGCGGGGCGGGAGGCGGGGCAGGGGGTGGCCGAAGGTAGCAGGGGGGGTGGGGGGCGGGGGGGGGGGGGGGGGGGCGGAGCTAGCAGGGGGGCGGCCGGAGTGAGCAGGGGGGGCGGCCGGAGTGGGGAAGGGGGTGGAGGGAAGGAAGAGGGAAGGGCATTTTCGGCATTTTTGAAAAATTAGGTATCAAGTTGAAAAAAAATAATAGTTGATGTACCAATTTGTTACGAAAAAAAGTTTATGGTATCAAGTTGAAAAGGCGGAATAGTTGAGGGTAGCAAAGTGCAATTAAGCCAAAAATATTTTCTCTTCCGACCCCCCACCCCCCTCTGCCGACCCTAACCCTAACCCTAACCTCCCTGCCGCCCACCCCCTGCCGACTACCCCCCCTTGCCTCCCTGCCGCCCACTCCCTGCCGACCCCCCCCAGCCCCGCCCGACGCCCCCCCTGCCGTTCCCCACCCCCTGCCGACCCCCACCCACACCTGCTGCTGACCCCCCCCCCCCCCCCCCCCCCCCACGCCCCGACGTCGATCCAGGGCCGGCCCTGGCCCAGGGCGGCCAGGGCGACCGCCCAGGGCCCCATGAAATTTGGGGACCCAAAAAAATTAATTTAAATGTATATATATATTAGTAATCTTATATTGAAAATAGAAGTAATATATAATATGATCCTCTTTTATCATAAAATATTTGTAGTGTAGTGGTAGTTTGTTATACTTGTACATAAGAGGTCCTAGGTTCTAGCCTTGGCTGCATCATTTTTTAGGTCAATTTTTTTTTATATTATATATGGGCCCCATTTTAAAATTTTACCTAGGACCCCCATTAACTCAGGGCCGGTCCTGCGCCGACCCACCTGCTGCTGTAACCCCCCCTTTTTTTTTTCTCTTCAATAAAAAAAAACCCTAATTTGCGAGAGAGATTATGTGGGCGGTTATTCGAAGACGGATGGATGCCAAATGCTTTATTTGCACCTTCTGTTCCAAGATTACGCCCTCCGGAACTACAAATGCTTTATTTGTTTTTCGTTCTCGATCTGCAAATTAGGATCTCCATGCGCGCGCCGGTGTTGGCCATGTTAACCGCGCATTCGTAAGGTCTCTGTTGAAGACTTTACATTAAGACGACGATGACGAAGCCGACGAAGACGACGATGACGACGAAGTCGACGAAGACGACGACGACGACGACGACGACGACGACGACGAAGCCAACGAAGACGACGACGACGACTCACAGTTGAGGACGCCATGGATTCGATCAGTGGTAAACTGACAGCAGACGAGATAAAGACCTTGGTTGATGATATTTTATCAAAGAGATTAACCGAGACGACCCCACGTGTGATCCATACTGATGTGGATCCGTCATCCTACAAAATGGGAAAGCTGGACAAGCTGGAGACGAAGTTGGAAGGAACGTCCAATTACTTGAAATGGTCACGGCAGGCCATGCGGACGCTGAAGGGACGTGGCTTGGTTGGCTACGTCAATGGCCAAACCAAGGCGCCAGATGATCCCTCCTCAAAGGAGTTTGCTATTTGGGAAATTGTCAGCAATGTTGTGGCTGGATGGTTGACAGCCTCCTTGACCGACCAGGTGTCGAGCAATGTCGAGGCGATGGAGGCTGCTGCTGATATCTGGCAGACTTTGAAGGATATGTACTCAAGCTCGGGCAATCCTATGCGGGTCTTCCAACTGCAGGATGAACTTGATAGGGTGGCCCAGGACGACCGCACCATCTCTGAGTATGCAGCACTGTTGAAGAAGTACTAGTCTGATCTGGATCACTATGATGCTCTTGGGATGGAAGATGCCCAGGTCGAACCATCATTTGCGAAACATTTCCAAAAGTTCTTGAATTATATTTCGCGTCAACGGATGATGAAGTTCTTGAAGGGTCTTAACCCTGTGTCTGAGCATAGAAGGAATGTCCTCCTAGCACAGCCCATGCTTCCAATCTTAGAAGAAGCCATAGCTGCCATGGCACAAGAGGAGGCTCGCTTGAAGTTGATGCCCAACAAGGGCTCTTTTCAGGGGGAGCAAGCCGCTGTTGACAAGTCTGCCCTTGCCGCCTTCAATCAGCCTCCCTTTGTGGCAGGTGTTTGCTACAACTGTGGTGACTCAGGGCATTACATCAGATTTTGTCCAAAACCCCTGCACAGTCAGTCAAGTGATCGTGGACAGGGCCGCGGCGGACGTCGTGGTGGTAGAGGCAGTTTTGCTGGTAGAAGGAGAAATTATTCTGGTGGACACAAAGCTAATCTGGCGGAGGAAGGGAGCGACAATCACCTGGCTGAGTTAACGCCTCTTGAGAAGGAGTTCCTCGCAAAGTTACGCAGCACGAAGCTGGGTTCGGACGGCAGTCATGGGGCGTCATCTACCTCGGGGGACCACATCACTTGCTTTGCCCAAACCGGCACAGGTATACCTGCACGTGCTCTTGCGGCAGCTGTCTACCAACCAGGTTGGATTATGGACTCTGGGACATCTCGCCATGTCACGGGGTCCCGCGGTGAGTTCCAGGACTATACTCACCTACCGACGTCGGAGAGCATTCAGACTGCTGATGGTAACTCCAGCCCTGTCATGGGTAAAGGTACTGTCGCATACACTGTGAGACCCGTCTCACTGTATCGATATTTTATACGGATACGTGTTTATTCGAGCCGTATTTCGTATTTCTCGATTTGCGTAATATTTTAAAATTTTTCGAAGTGCAGGGTTTTCGTGGCTTGGTTTAACTTGGATTTGGTTTTATTGGGTTTGGTTTAACTTTGACTTGGACTTGGTTTGGTTTAGTTTGGTTCTTTATGAGAGAGATGTATGGTTTAGATTGAGTGGAGAGGAATATATGGTGGAGATCACTTGAGCTTGTTATATAAGCCACTTTTCTCTCTCCCTCCTCATTCACCATCATTCATTTCTTTTCCACCAAACCCTAGCCATTAGAGAGAGACAAGTACACATTGCCGAATGTTGGACGATTTCTATTTCGTTTGTTCCATTCTCTTTCTTGTTACATTCTAAGCATGTTTAGAACTTGGAGTTTTTCATTTTGATGGTTCAAATGTTGTGGATCTAGCTTTGAAGAGATTTCGGTTTTCATGGGTTTTGATCTATTTAATCTTGTTATTTCCGAGTTTTGATGGTTCTATGTTGTAGAGCATTTCATTCTGCCCCGTTTTGACCAAGGAAGTTCGAATTTGGGCTCCGGATGATGGAGTTATGGAGCTTGAGCACTTGGCTCTCATGGTGTTCTTCTTCTCGAAAGTTTGGAGAAGATGAACTGTGCTTGACTTGACCGCATGAATATTTTATGCGGCAAGTGTTCTCTTCAGCCGCATGGCTGGAAGTACTTTGAGCCGCATGAGGGTCGAACTCATCTAGCCGCATGACTCGCTCATTTCCAGCCGCATGTACCCTGCTTCTTCCAGCCGCATGAAGGATCAGACTTAGTCTCATGCGCCCTCTCTTTCCGCTAGCCGCATGAGGACTAGTCTCTCTCAGCCGCATATGACCCATCTCCCGTTGGCCGCATATGCGCCACATTCCTGAGCCGCATGAACCCGTATCATCTCGGGCCGCATGTACTCCGACCCATCCTGGCCGTATGACCCGCATTGGTCTAGCCGCATGAACCCCCTTCATCCCCTGGCCGCATAGGCTCATGACCAGTCTGACCGCATAAGGCTTGCATCCCCAACCGCATATGCTCATCTTTTCTGGCCGCATGGCCTTGCTCCCATTTGAGCCGCATGAAACCCCAACTTCTTGGAGCCGCATGCGCCCCATTCTTCCTTAGCCGCATGCGCCCTCTTTGCCCTGGCCGTATGGGACCCAGTGATCCTGGCCGCATGAGTCCCTAATTGAGCCGCATGAACCCGACTCCTTAGTCGCATGCGCCCTGATGAATTCAGCCGCATGGGCTGTTCTTTTCATAGCCGCATGAGATCATTCCTGGCCGCATATGCTTTAGCCGTATGACTTTTCCATAACCCTGTGTACTATTATTTATTATTATTTGCCCATGTTTTGTAACTCCTTATTGTATATTTCTATGCCCATTTTATATCCTTACGCCTTTTGTCATGAACTTGATAATCATGAATTCATTTGATATGTTTGGAATTGATAATTGAGCATGACGTGATAGTAACCCGTAGTGGTGCACTCCTGATATAATAACCTGACATGACCTGATAGTGGCCCGTCGTGGCGCACTCCTGACTAGTACACTTGGCATGATAACCTGACATGATATATCTTGATAAGCTGTTGCGACGGCTACCTGACATGACCTGACTTGTATAATTAACCTGGACACCGTGGGCGATTGTGTTTGTACAAATAATTCAGTCCTGTCTTGCATCATGTCTAGGAGGGGACTCCTGAGTACCACGGTCAGGAGTACCTACTGAAATGGACTAAGGTTAATAACTAGTATAATTCACTAGACATAAAGAGATGTTCTCCAGTTACAGGCGATCCCGTTATCCCGGCCGCAAATGTTTGGACTTGTAGCCTGCCAACGAGTAGGGCACATTTCTAGCCCACTGTTATGTGGGGCACCCTCTATTGTCACTTTAATAATTGAGCTCTATTGTCACTCTAATGTATTGTACTCTCTTAATTGTCACTATAATGATTGCCTGGATAACCTGGATAGCTGCAGGGCCTGTGACTACTTGGAGCATCTCACTGCATCTTGTTAGTAACTAGGATTGTGATAACCCTAGTTAGTTAATATAGAAAGCCGTAGGCGATGATTGGCCGTGATTGATTGGATGGAGTCTAGTCCAGTATAGTATTGTCTAGAAGTGATTGATTACAAGATTGTACCAGAATGATTGAATGATTGTCACTCCAGATTGTTACTATAATGATTGTACCCTATTGTCACTCTAGCTTATGGTACTCTTCATTGTCACTTTTATCATTGTACTCTCTGGTTGTCACTTAATGATTGTCACCTTTAGCAATAAATGATCAGAGACTAAGTTCTGTTCAGGCGAAGGGTTATAATCTCGATCCTTGTTTGGTTTAAGGATTGTAACCTGGCTTCCGGAACAGTGCCTTCGTCCTCTCTTCGAATATTGTCTGGCTCTATTTATTTAACATGTTCTCCAGTTTACTTTATGTCAAATGATGATTTACGTACTATCTTCCTATGTTCGGGATAAGTGCATTGGTACTGCACGAATCTCGATCCTCCTTTACTTATTGCTTTCTCTTCTTGTTGAGTGCTAATGATTGCTGGTTTTAAGTTCATAGTTCGGCCTCCTTTGTGGTACTTGCTATTTGGGGTCTGACCCCACTGGTTTTGCATGGCCAGGTTCTGATAGAAGAGCCCGAAGGATCTACCGCACCATCTACTCGACGGTGACCAGCCGGGCACCAGAGTGTCTCAGTGGGTTTCTTCTTCATCCTCCCACTGATATGTAAATTCTCCTCTTGTATCGTTTAGCCCCGAGCACGTGTTTAGCTCGTGTTTTGGTATTTTCCTTGATATTGTAGCCTACGGGCATAAACATGATATGTGTATTCTAGACTATAGCTAGTCCTTATCATGTACGACTAATACTCTAGCTAGTCCTCAGTTTTGTGGTACTGGCTTCATGATCAGTCATGTATATATGGTTCGGGACGCCTTACTATTGTATGTATGATGATCGTACTCTTTGCTCTTGTATAATTGCATGTGATTGAGATACCTAGGATTGTTAAACCATAGGATTGACTGATGGCTTGTAGAGTAACCCCCATGTCTTGACAGCTTATACGTGATTTCAGAGTATTAACGTACTTTAGGATTGCGTAGCTAGCTGTGTCTGCCCCCGCTCTCCGGTATTCCGGTTCTGGGGCGTGACATGCACCCCTTCTCTCACTCTCACCAATGTCTTACATGCTCCATCTTTTCCTGTCAATCTTCTTTCTATTAGTGCCATTATCCTTGATCTTAACTGTACTGTTTTCTTTGACATTTCTACGGTGACTTTTCAGGAGAAGGGGACAGGACGACGACTAGGGACTGGCACATGGCATAAGGGGCTGTGGTACTTGGACAGGACTGGACTGGACAAAGCTTTGGCATCTCTGGTAGCAGACACACCACCGGAAGATTTACGACGCAGTGTAGAAGATGAATTGCTATTCCACCACCAGCGTGTCGGTCATTCTTCCTTTAAAATTATTAATCGAATGTATCCGTCCTTATACCAAAGGGTTAATACAGAGAAGTTATTTTGTCATGCTTGTGAGTTGGGTAAACATACCAGAAGCACGTATGTGAGTTCAGGTAGTAGAAGTTCGGCTGCTTTTGATATGATACATTCAGACGTATGGGGCCCTTGTCCTACAACCGGTATTAACGGTTTTCGATGGTTCGTCACTTTTATTGATTGTTATACTCGCGTGACATGGGTGTACCTTATGAAGAATAAAAGTGACGTCTTTGAGGCGTTTCGAGACTTTTATCGTCGGATAGAAACTCAATATGGCACTAAAATTAAGTGCTTACGGTCTGACAATGGGACGGAGTATACCAATAGGAAGGTTGCTTAGTATTTATCCACTCATGGCATACTACACCAAACTTTCTGTGCCTATACACCGGCACAAAATGGTGTGGCCGAACGGAAGAACAGACACCTGCTGGAGGTCGCACGGACGATGATGCTGGCTATGAATGTTTCGAAACACTTATGGGGGCAGGCGGTGTTAACGACATCTTATCTCATCAACAGAATGCCATCTCAGGTATTGGACTGGAAGACACCGCTGGAGATGCTTACTGGTGCAACCACGTACACTGTTCCTCCGAAAGTATTTGGATGTGTATGTTTTGTCCAAGATAATAGGCCAGGAGTTGGCAAACTGGATCCTAGAGCGGTTAAATGTGTCTTTGTCGGGTACACGACAACTCAGAAGGATACGCATGTTGGAGCCCAGTTGAGCGGAAGATGTTTGTAAGCATGGACGTTACATTCAGAGAACTGGAACCATATTATGGTTCGGATGACGGTTCGGCGTTTGGTGACACACCTAACATAGAGGGTGTTAGATGTGAGGGGAAGAAATTAAGCCCATTTGTGGTAGTCGGATCGGTCCCATGTCCGGTCGTAGAAAACTGGACGAAAGGGGGAGAAAGCAGTGACTCCGATACAGAAGATGAAGAAGATACATATGTTAAACAAGAAAAGCAGCAGACAATGGAAAAGGAACAGGGGGAGCAGCAGACAATAGAAAAGGAGCTCCAAGTCTACAGAAGGAGACAACAGAAGTCCAGTACTGTGCCTGTACCGTGCCCCGTGCCCTCTGTACCAAGTCCCTCGTCTACTCCTGCTCCAACTCTTGAAGATGTTGCCCCTACACAGAATCAATCTGATTCTGATGCGGATATCTCTGACTCTGATGGTATGATCTCTCCACCACCTATTGCTCCCTTAAGGAGATCTTCTCGCATCAATGCGGGTAAGGCTCCTAGTCGTTTTGATGATTATGAACATGATATTTCCAACTACCTGTCTTATTCTAACATTTTTTCGAATTATCGAGCCTTCCTTGCATCATTAGACTCTACTTCGTTGCCCAAAAGTTGGCAGGAAGCAAAGAAAGATCCAAGGTGAAAAGCTGCAATGATGGAAGAACTTGGGACACTGGAAAAAAATAAGACGTGGGAGCTGGTTCCATTACCCAAAGAAAAAAAACTGTGGGATGCAAATGAGTGTACACAGTAAAGAAGACGTCAGAAGGAAATGTGGAATGATACAAGGCGAGGTTGATTGCAAAGGGATACACACAATCATATGGCATTGACTATGATGAGACGTTTGCTCCAGTAGCGAAAATAAGCACCGTAAGAACTCTGGTCTCCATTACAGCAAACTATGGGTGGAAGCTATACCAATTAGATGTAAAGAATGCCTTTCTCCATGGGGACCTACAAGAAGAAGTGTACATGGAACTCCCGCCAGGGTGCTATGCTACAGAATCAGATGGAGGAACGTCGCATGGAAAAGTGTGCAAACTAAAGAAGTCGCTATAGGGCTCAAGCAATCTCCTCGAGCCTGGTTTGACAGATTCAGAAAGGCTGTTAAAGGCATGGGATACCATCAAGCAAATGCAGATCATACGGTCTTTCTTCAGCATGCACGAGGCCACATCACTATACTTGCTGTATACGTAGATGATATAGTAATCACAGGTAATGATGAAGCTGAGATCGCTAAGCTGAAGTCAAAACTCGCAAAGGAGTTTAAAGTAAAGGATCTAGGAGCGATGAGGTACTTTCTAGGTATCGAGGTGTGTGAAGGCGAACAAGGAATTGTTCTCTCACAGAGAAAATACATACTAGATCTGCTGAAGGAGACAGAGATGCTAGGATGCAAAGCAGCAGTCATCCCAATTGACCAGAAGTGTAAGTTGGGAGCAGAAGCAGGAGAGCCAGTTGATCGTGAAAGATATCAACGACTTGTAGGAAGATTGATTTATCTGGGACACACTCGTCCTGATATCTTATTTGCGGTGAGTGTAGTAAGTTGCTACATGCATGATCCAAGAACGGGTCATATGGATGCAGTGTTTCAGATCTTGAAATATCTGAAAGGGACGCCGGGAAAAGGGCTATGGTTCAAGAAGAATGGATGTATAGAAGTTGAGGGATACTGCGATGCAGACTGGACAAGCTGCATAGACGATAGAAGGTCTACCACGAGATATTGTGTCTTTGTAGGAGGAAACTTGGTCTCATGGAGAAGCAAGAAACAGTCTGTAGTAGCACGGTCTACAGCTGAAGCAGAATACAGAGCAATGGCTTTAGGAGTGTCGGAGTTGCTGTAGGTAAAAGCGTTGCTGACAGAGTTGAAGCTGGACAAGGGAGCACCGTTACGTCTTCTGAGCGATAGTCAAGCTGCAATAAGTATAGCTAACAATCTAGTTCAGCACGACAGAACGAAGCACATTGAGATCGATCGATTCTTCATCAAAGAGAAGCTGGAACAAGGGATACTGAAGATTGATCACGTTCGCTCAGAAGAACAATTGGCAGACTGTTTGACTAAGGGTCTTAGTTCATTAAGACTGTCGAAGCTATGTAACAAGATAGGAATGATTAATATCTATCGTCCATCTTGAGGGGGAGTGTTGAGAACTAATAAGGGATTTAGTCCCACATTGGAAAATGTAATATGAAGAGGAGCTAGACTCCCTATAAGTAGTGGAGTAGCCAATCAATAAAATATAACAATTATTCTCTACAATTAGTATTCCCATATTGTATCAATACTAGGATTTGCTTTTCATGCCAAGATAAAATGGGAGTTTTAATCATGAGTACTTTTGTAAATTATAGTTTTCTTGAAACAGTCTTGACCATAGTATGTCCTCTCTTGCAAGTGAATTTTTGAAGGCAACTTAGAACAAGGTTATTGAACTTTAGGTCATGTCCCTCTCTAACATTAAGAGCATCTCCAACCCTATTGTGAGTTTAGAAAAAATGGTTGCCACATAAGAATGACAAGCTTTCATTTCAAAAATCCTTCTCCAATGCAAATCTAGAATAAATCATGGAGTTGAAATGGCAAAGACAATGTGAAGTTGGTTGTCTAGATCTAGACAATGCACTTCACAATGACTTTGTCTCCACATCATCAATTATGAATAGAAATATTTATAAAAAAAAAAAAATGGAGGAGTTGTCTTGAAAGTTGAATTTTTTTTTTTCTTTTTATTGTCTTTTCAATACTTTTGAATTGGAGAACACTTTTTTATCTCATTGTCTTATGTGAATATCATCTTGCCACATAGGAAAGACATTGTCTTGTGCCTCATGCCACATAGGAATCACAACACAAAACAGGACAATAGGGCCGGAGATGCTCTCACATAAGAGCATCTCCAACCCTATTGTCTTATTTTGTGTTGTGAATCTTAGGTGGCATAGGACACAAGACAATGTCTTGTATAGGTGGCAAGATTATATTCACAAATGACAATGAGTTTAAAAAGTCATCTCCAATGCAAAAGTAAGACAATACAAAGTAATTTTTTACAACTTCCAAGACAACTTTTACTCTTCTACTTCTTTTTATAAACATTTTTATTCACAAATGATGATGTGGACATAAAGACATTGTGAAGTGCATTGTCTAGATCTAGACAACAAACTTTACATTGTCTTTGACATGTCAAATCCACACTTTATTTCACATTTGGATTGGAGAAGTACTTCTGGAAAAAAAATGGTTGTCATTCCTATGTGACAACCATTTTTTTCAAATTCACAATAGGGTTGGAGATGCTCTAACTCTTATCCTTGTTTACAATCTCAGTCCAACTTCATTTACACCACACCCCTAGTTCTAGTAGTTTCTTTAATAATATCCGACATTTGTTGGTCTATGTTGCACTTTACTCTTTGATGCAAGGATTTTTTTTTGCTCTTAATTACTTGGTAGATAAATAAATGTTGCGAAAACCAGTCTAATAGGCGCTTGCATTTTCATATTTGAAATTTAATAATTGCAGGAAATGGCAACATTGAGAGAATAATACCCAATCTGAAGAGTGGGTTCACAGTCCATGGCACTACAGGATTGAGAAGGATGCACAGAGAACGGATTGGTTCCAACAACACCGTTCGACTCCCATGAACCTTGCATAGCTCTAAAGGCGCTTCCCTCTTCCTCAAGCTACAGAATCAAAATAAGAAGCAATATGACTACCAATCCAAGAAAAGAAGTGTATGCCAAAGTTACTATTCAAGAAAATTTGTAAAACAAATGCATTTACATGGCACTGAGTAGAAAATAAGGAGCCAGTGATCATTTAATCCGAGTACCTTATTTTTGAGTTGCTTATTAATTTCTCCAAGATGACGTTCCTGACGGGACAATCCAAGAAAGAAAATACAATAACATAAGAGAATTTTCACTGAATGTATTTACAAACGACTTAGTATTTCAAGTGGAATGCAAGAGAGAAATAGTAATTAGAGCATTAGTAAGGAAAACTTTGTTGATCTAGTTATGTTCCAAACATGTCAGGAAGGTAACCTAGAAATGTATTGTTGGGTTGGATCAAGTTATAATTTGGATTTGGAATTAGTTAGCAATACAATTAACTTTTTTCCTTTAAGGCTGGCTAATTCATGTGTAGTGGGCAGATTCGGCAGCAATCAAATAAAAGGCTGGTTTCATTTGGATAAGATAAAAGAATATTTATTAATAAAAGAAACAGAACGAATAGTACAACACCCTTACGCTCCCAGACCTAACTATACCTCCCATATATTCAGTTGAAATGAGGGAGTTGAAATGAGGGAGTTTACATCCTTGAAAACGTTGACATAATAACTCAAATACGATATGATATCGAATATTCTATTAACTCTATCCAATATTGACATAACTCAAAGATGAAATAGGACAATTAGGAAATAGTTTTAATAATATTCGATAACCTATGCTTATCTGAAATTATTTCAACTTAGGGGTCATGTGTTGCCAGTGCGCTGCTGGCTGCAGTGAACCCGCAGTCTTCATAATTCAAATAAATGACGACAGTGCGCATCTGCCTTGCCATTATAGGTCACCGAATATTCTTCCAACTATATCTCTAAGAATTTCAAAGGAGCTTCTAGAAATTCAACAAATTGATCATGATAGAAAAATGTAAGTATTTGTCCTTAAATGAAAGTATCAGTTTTAAAAATCATACGATTAGGAAGAAAACGATCAAAGGCAAGAGAAATGTAAATTTTATATATATATATATATATATATATATATATATATATATATATATATATATATATACAGAAAGCTTCTCCTACGAGAATAACTTACGGGACAAACTTACGGGATGAGAAAATATACGTATGTTCTCTTCTTTATTTCTTTCACTTTAAAAATGTTAGATCTCTCCTTTAAAAAAGGAACCTATCTCTATCTTAAAGATAAGTCTATTTATTTTTTAAATAGTGAAAAATTTATTTATTTATTCAAAAAATAGAGATAAAAAAGTTAATTTTATAATTTTTTAAAGTAGAGATGGATTGTTTTAAAAAAATTTATCTTTAAACGTAAATATCTTTTTAAAATATTATTCAAAAATATACTTAATATTAATTTTAATTTTAATATTATTTCTCATGTTAGTTTTTTGGTGCTAACTTTATTGTTGATATTAATTTTAATTTTAATTTCAACATTAACATTAAGTTTAATTTAACATTAACATTAATATTAACATGAACATTAATATTAATATTAACATTAACATTAAAATATAATATTAAAATTAAGATTAAGATTAATATTAAGATTAAGAATATAATTTAAAATTAAGATTAGAATATAAATTTAGATTTATATTTAAATTTATTTCAAAACAAAAATAAATTTAAATTTAAATTAAATTTAACATTAACATTAACATTAAAATTAAAATTAAATTAGATTTAGATTTAAATTTACTTAAAAACAAATTTAAATTAATTTTAACATTAACATTATTAACATTAAAATTAACTTTAACATTAAAATTTAAATTAATGTAAAAATTAAAAATTAAAATTAATATCAACATTAATATTAAGATTAACATTAAAATTAGTATTTTAAATATAATTTTTAAAGGTATATTTATTTCTAAGGATAGATTCTTTTTTTTAAAAAAAATTATCTTTATTTAAAAAAATAATTGGAATAATTTATCTATATCTATTTTTTAAAATAAATAAATCCCTCTGTGTTTAAAACTAAATTGATAGATAAGCCTTATTTTTTAAGATAGAGATATGTTTCTTTTTAAGAGTATAGAGTAGAGATTTAAATATTAAAGAGAAATAAATTTCAGAAGAGAAACATACGTATATTTCGGCCAGATATTCCCGTAAACTTATCCCGTATAAGAAGGGGACTATATATATATATATATATATATATATATATATATATATAATATTTTTAAATGGTTGGTACAGTTAAACCCACTCCTCCTACAAAAGATTGTCTAAATCTTGCTAGTCGAATTTATTCTTGGATTTACCTGGGGAGTGTAGAGTGGGGCCTTTGCATTCTCTCCTAGGTTGCCGATCAGCCAACGATCGTGCCCCCACGTCAACCAGGTTTACAACTCAACAACCAAGTTTACAACTCAACATAGAATGTTATGCTGTATAGCTGCCACATGGCTCATGAGGTGCCAGTTATGAAGTAGAAATCACATATTACTTGGATTATCCTCATCAATTATTACGTTAAAATTATGATAAATACAGGGAATTTAAGATGAGAAACACTTTTTTTTTTTCTTTCTAAAAGAGGAGAAAACTTCTGGGGAATAAGTTATAAGAATATATTTCTTTTAGGGATTGAATGTGTGTAATAAATCATCATTACACAGTTATTAGAGTATATAGGGAATGTGGAAAATTAATATAGAATTGAATACATTGTGTTTCATATAATATCCTAGAAACAAACTGAATAACAAGTGTGTTTGTGACTTTGTGTAAAGACTTCTTTCAATTAATAATTGGAATATTACTTTTTTTAAAATAATGTGAAATGAAAGTTTTAAGAGCAGTTGGTTGCCCAGAAGAAATTGTTTAGGTCATCAATGAGTATAAAACATTATTCAATATGATATACATATTAAAAAAGAAGTTTACTGATAAATCTAAAGCCCTTTCATTAAGTCTAGTAAAAATGCAATTACCTTCTTGCGAAGTTCTTCCATTTGGTCCAGCATTATCTGCGTCTGTTCGTACAAGAACAAGTATATGTTTACTTTAATTATTCAATTAATTAAAAAAAAAGTAGTACCTTGACTTCCTAAATGTTCATAATACAATACCAAAAAGGGAAAATAAAGTTGTTTATGATCTTCAAGTGTATACTAATTAAGAAGGTAATGGGCAGTTGGGTATATATCAAACAATCGGCAAGTTGCAAATCTTAGGAACCAATAAATGGGGAGAGAGAGAGAGAGAGAGAGAGAGAGAGAGGAACAAAATTAATGACAATGAGTCTTTCAGAAATTCTCATGCAAATGATTTAGTCAAGTACTATTTACTGCTAATTAACTACATATGAATATCTTGGATTCATTGACCCAAATGTTCCTATAAAGCAACACAACCATCAAATTTTTGGCAACATGGACTTTTGGCTAGCTCTGCAGTACTATATTCCTCAATTGGATAGTTACCTGATGTTCATATCTAAGGCTGTGTATGATTGGGCTTTTTTTTTTCCATGGAAAATATTTTCATCACAAATTTTCCACCAATTGTAGTGTTTGCTAGCTTATATTTTCAATGGAATTATTTTCCCAAAAAACTATCATTTTCCATATTTTTTTCTTCTAAAATGGTGGAAAATGAAACTTGTCAACCCATAGGAAAATATCATTCTCCATGGAAAATAACTATTTTTCGTAGAAAATAATGACAATCAAACACCCAAATTAAGTTTTCCATGGAATTTTTTTTTTAAATTCCATGGAATTAATTTCTTTTACACATACTTTCCACCTTGCAATCAAACACACCCTTATATGAAATACTGAGCTGGTATAAGGGACACATTTCATTTTGTAATATATCAAGTAATACTATGTTTCACAAGCAAGAAGATGAATGCAGTGTATATGCTGATATCTATCAATATACATTAAAAAAAAATACATACATATCCAAGGAACTCAAAGAGAAGGATGAATCGTGTGCTTGTCTGATATGCCTAGTTTTAAACACAACTATAACAACAACAACATCGGTCAGAGCCTTTATTCGATATATATTTGTGGTTGGCCATGTAATTACATACTCTATAAATTTATCAGCTAATGGAGAGCACAATTAAAATTACATGCAAGTTGTCAGTGGCATGCCAATGAAGCAGCAAGCTACAACATATATTCAACATAGCAAGCTACAACTCATTATTGAAATTGCAGCAAATGAAGCAAAATTTTATCATGGCTTTTCATGCTAAATAATTTGATCAGACAAGATCATATATACCAACTTTCTGTTGGAAAGCAAGTAGCATGGACTGTGCATACACAATATGAAATGTAAAATTACAGTAGTTTCAGCTTATAAACATGTCAGGTCCCGAACTTATACCAGTTACACGACTCATTGCAAGCTTCTTGTGTGCCTAGTCATTTTATTGTATGATAAATATTGCCACACTTTGTTCGATAAGTTTATATACAATTAATTTATGATAGTCCATTTTCAACTGTTGCAACCACAGGATCATAATTTTCTTCTGAGGTTTTGGTATTTTTTTCATGTGGTGTTATTCAGTTAAATATCGTGATGGTTAAGTTATAAGTAAGTTTCTCAAAATAAACAGAATCAGTTAAATATCACTCTATATATAAGATGGTTTCCCAGCAGATTCTAGTCGACATTTTCAAACCTTTCTCTGCCTAGCTTGTGATAGAGCAGACTCAAGTTGGCGTTCCAATTGTTGCAATTCTTTCACACTCAGTGGTCCAAGGTCTTCTCCAAGCAAATGCCTACGCATAAATTACTTGTCACTATATATATCTTCCAGTTGACATTAAGATTAAAAATGCATACTAAATAACTAGAATAGAATTATGTTGGAGTAAGACTAAGAAAGCTGACCTCTGAGAGCGCTGTAGAGACTCAAATTTTGCCTTTAACTTGGACACTTCTTGGTACCAGTTCTGCATTACAAAAAAACAAAAAGAGACTATTTTCATTGAAAATATACTTCCATTAGCAGATTTATTACTTCATAGAGTGTGCTTACAATGCATATGAGAGGAGAGAGTATCAATATGCCGGCATAAAAGTGTATTGCATGAAGAAGTTGCTTTATACAAGTTTTACTAAATAACTGAACTATTGGAGAATATGGTAAGTAGGTTTCTGATCACGATTCACCAGAATAATGGTAAGCTAAAATCCTAAAATACACCAAAATGGTGTTGACCCAACCATTCTAACTTACCATAATTTCGATCAATCATGACCAGAAACCTACTTACCCATATTCTCCAACATGAACTATTTGTCTGATGTTTACGTAAACTCTTTTTTAACAACCTAACAAATTTCTCTATGGCTATATAGACAAATCTTAAGACCCCTTTATGTCCATGCTTGGAGGAGGATGCTACTATATCAAACAGATCAATTCAATTAAAGAATACAATGATTCAAGAGATCAAACTATTAACAAAGAAGGACAATTCGTGGATTTGCAAAATATAGTTAGCAAACTCAAAGAACGGAATAAATCAAGGATTTGCTAGATGGGTTACGTAATCAAGAACTTCTAATTATAGATAGCACAAGTCAAAGGATTTGTTAATCATTGTATAGACTCTTTGCTACGTTAGGAGAACTTGGAGGGTGCACCTTAAGTGCATTAACTTAAACTGCATTTAAAAATATTGTCCCACTGACACTTGAGTATATTATTTTGCAAGAACAAGCTACAATTACAATTCTATAAGCTTGAAGTATTAGTGGGTTGTTTGGTTAGTTATAATTTCTATACAGGTTTTCTTGATCAACAATACAACACTAAAGCATAAAATTTAGCTTCTTGCCTTTTTTTATATACATAAGCACGTACGAACGATTGTTTATATTTCAGAATTTCTGCAACTTATACAAATTTGGAATTTCCAAGAGAGATGCTAAAAGTCTTTATCTAGGTCTCTATTAATATGAATAGAAAGTTGTAGCGAAGATTTGGTACACTTTCTCATGAGATCAATTATGCATTGTCAATGATTTGTACAGTTATATGAGTACAATATACAAACACTCTCAACTTGAAACTATATATATATATATATATATATATATATATATATATATATATATATATATATATATATATATATACTAGCTAGCATGCATCTTCGAATATCAAAGACCTAAAATTAGAACAATCAAACTAAACCTGTGTTTCTCGACCAGCATTAGCGGCATCCTGAGATGTGTAACAGCAACTCTGGTATCGCTCAAGTGTTTTGCTTGTACTAGAAAAGAAAAGGTATTTAGCATAATTCAGTACAGAAAACAAAACATTATTTCTTTCATTTGAGTAAGAATATTATAGACTAGAGAGCGTACAAGTATATCCAAATATCACTGTGGATCAGTGTCATGTAATGTAACTATACTCAAAACATAATTTACAAATTTAAACTACAAGAGACAATATGAAACAAAAACTATAATTCTATGAAGTCATTTTCCTCGAATAAGACATACGGCCAAGTTATGTCATGTTCAATAAAGAGTAACTCCTAGTGTTTTTAAACATAAAAGAGAGGGTTTTGCCCATCCTCCTTGCAATCTTCTCCCACAAAAAGCTTCTAGACTATGATTAGGCCCAAACTAACTTCAAATGACGCTGTAAAAAATGAGATGATCTTCGGAATATCTCTTTCTTGAAGGCAAATGTCATCCACACAGGCAAGAGGGTTTGTGATTTGTTTGTTCTCTCAACATTTTCTTCTTATGTTGAAATGATTAGTAGCAATGATAAAACTTATATTTGTCATGCACGATTGGGACATCTTAACGTAGGGAAGTTGAGAGCTATGGTTTCAAAATAATTTGGTGAATGTGTGCTTAATATCTCTTCTTTTGGTCGCGACGAAGTTTGTGAGAGGTATCAATTTGGAATGGCACATCGTCTTCCATTAGACAAGTCTCTTACAAGATATTTTTTTTTATTGGAATGTGTTTATAGCGACTTGATGGGTCCATGTGTTACTTCAATTTATTTCGGCTTTCGCTACATGTTACTTTTTGTTGATACTTTTTCAAGTTTCACTTAGTTTACTTTGTGAAGGAGAAATCCGAAGTCTTTGAAAATTCATAGAGTCCAAGGAAGCTATTGATGGTGTTCTCAACTTGAAAATCAAGAAGTTGAGAACGGACAATGGGGGAGGGTATACATCTAAGGAGTATTTTCTTTTTGTTGGAAACATGGCATCAAGAGAGGGCTCTCTTGATCGGTTATCCGCACAAAATGATGTCGCAGTAAGGAAGATTCGGCATCTTGGGGAGATCCTTGCAAGAGTTTGTTGTATTCAAAAAAGTATACCCAAGGCCTTGTGGACGGAAGGTAAGGCTTGTGCGGTGTATGTTATCAACCGTGTCCATGTGGAGAAGCCATATAAAATGATGGTTGGGGAGAAGTCAAGTGTGAAGTGTTGGCCCATAAAATGAAAAAATAAGCACACTTATGGAGGAGGAAAGCTACTATTATTAGCAACTTGTTATATGCAAACTTGTCGTTCATAATGTTTATTCAAGAGACTTTAAATTGGCCTACAAGGCTTACAAACAAAATGGTAGCAACCAATAAAAGTGGATCTAATGGCTCCTAAAGCCAAGCAATACCACTCAATTATGCAAAATACTAGGTCATGCAAAAGGCTCGGTAATTTATCACATGCAACATGTTAATTCCTACAATTCACCCCCTAAGCCTCTTGCATATAACCTTTCGTCATGTGGCGTGTCTTGTGCTTGACGACGACGCCGTGCTCGTCCTCCTTGAGCTTGTAGAACCACTTTAAACCGATCAGACGGTGGTTGGGTGGGAGGTCGACGAATTCACCTATTCTTGTGCCCTGCGGGTCTGCGCCTTGTCCACGCTCCACCAGCTTGGCTGCCAGATCCACTGCCACTCCTTCATCCACAAGAACATCAAAGCCAGGAGATAATTTCCACCATTCATCAGGTTCGACACATTCTTTGGCAATCTCCTCTGACACCTGAGGAACCTCGACGCTCGGAACGCTGCAGTTATTGCCTCCGAGCAGCATGGGCACACGGACGTTGATCAGGAGAGGTTCCACCATATGGAGCACTCGTCCGGACAGCGGCCCAGCTTCATAACCTTCTCCGCCCTGGCCGGACGCACCTCCGACAGGCTGGGACGCCGCCTCTCCATCGTCATCGTGGCAGTCTTCTTCTTCTTCGGCTCCCTCCTGATGGACTTCGTCCCCGTCTACAGCGCCGAGGTGGCCCCCGCCTCCTCCCGTGGGTCCCTCATCTCCTTCCTTAAGGTCTTCATCAACTGCAACAACGTCCTCGGCTACATCTCCAACATTGTCTTTACCAAGCCCTACGCTGGGATCCCCGAGGACTACTACGCCAATGTCGTGGCCGTCGCCAAGAAGAGTCGTTGGGAGGGCGTGCAGAAGGAGCTTCTTCTTCGCCTGCTCGAGCACGTCGGGCTGGTACATCCTAGCGTGCTTCTCTGGCGGTCGCCCTATTTCTACCTCTGAAACTTTGGAGGCATCTAGATTCTCGAAAATAATCTCCGTTTTCGTCGCTGCCGGCGTAGCAACAACCCTCTCGGCCATGGGAGTAACAACCTTCTCGACCGTCGCAGGCGTCGATGCTTTTGGCATGATGATGGAGGACGCCTGCATCCGATTCTCTGCCGCAGTGACCATGAGTTCCCTCTGCACCCTCCGGCTTGTCGACTCTGGCGACTCCTCTGGGACGTTCAGGGGTTTGCTACCTTTCGATTTCGCAATCGACTCGCCCGACTCGTTAACCGGGTTCGGATCTATTGCGGGCGAGGGATCCGCCCACTTTGCGATGGTGTCGGAGCTCCCGTTATAGGAAATCTCTCCGCCTGGCTGGCACCAAATGGCAGCTTCGCCTTCGGCTTCATCCCAGTCAGCGATGCGTTCGTTACCAGCGTCTCCCATAACTTCCGGGATGCGCAGCAGGCCGACCCCGTCTAGGCCGCAGGCGGAGGCGTCAGGTCTCCGTGAACTCCACCCTCCACCTCTCCACCGAGGGTAGCCTCGATGCCTCCCGCGAGGGATGTTGGAACCTGTGCTACCTGTTGTTTATTATGATTACCGACAGGGTTAGGTCCATTCTTCAATTGATGTGCGACAAGATTACCAAATGGATGAGGTCCATGTATGAAGAGACACCTATCTCCTTTCAAGCACAGTCCCATTTGAAAATAATAGAAGGGAACACTTTGCTTGTTTGGATTATAAGCCCCATGAACTGGAGCAAGAGAAATGTGGGTTGCTTGAGCTTGCAAAGTAGATGGTACTGGTTCTGGAGGAGCCAAGCCATCGAAGGTCCTCCACTCCGAGGTCTCGTCGACGGAGTGAGCCTCCAACACCAGTCCGTACTCCAGGCATACAGTATCGCCGATCGAGTGGTCGAACACCACCTCTGTTCTCTTATTGCAGTCGGGGCAGTAGTTGATAGCGCCGGTGCTGAGATACCACGCATCGTCGTGGTGGTCTTCCTCGCAGCCCAGATGCACCTGAGCGTGCACCTCATCGAGTACAACGGTGTTGGTCGCACCTACGGTGGTGTCGGCGAGTGTGCACTCCTGCGCCATCAACAATGCGGGCTCATCGTCATCGGCTTGTGTCAGATGGGTCCGCTCATCGCGCTTCGGCTTGCGGCAGTCCTCTGTCCAGTGGCCATAGATGCCACAATTGTGGCACTTTCCCTTATTATCACGCGAGTCGTCGGACTCGTTGTTGTTGCCGTTGTTCGTGTCGCCGCGGCCACGACCACGACCTCTTCGTCTGCCACGCCCACGACTATTGTCGTCGTCAGAGTAGGCCTTACCTTGCTTCCTCTGCTTCTGCGAGCGAGCCACTCCTCTTCGGAGAGGAGAAGGCAGCTATCCGTGTTGCCAAAGTCGTGTTGAGATCATACCGCTCCTCGACGGCTAGAAGTCGACCGGTAAGCTCTTCAATGGACAACATCTTGAGATCCATAAGGGTCACAATGGAGATGGCAACTTGTGTGTACCTAGGTGGAACAACACGAAGAAACTTTTTAACTACCTTCTCTTCGGGCAGCTCGTCGTTGAGTTGTTGTAGGTCGTTAACGAGTCCCGTGAGCCGCATCGCGAAATCCTCGATGGACTCGCTGTCCTTGAACTTGATCATCTCAAATTTGGCACGAAGTTTCTGCGCCTTGGCCTTGCGCACGCGTTCGACCTCTATCCGTATGGTCTTTACAGCATCCCACGCTTCCTTGGCAGTGTCTTTCACTGCCAGTGTCTGCAGCATCTCCGGCGGCACGGTTCAAAGTATGACGGATAGGGCCATCCTATCGTCGCGGTAGTCGACGACCCTAGGTTTGATCGCCTCCCATAGGCCTTGCGCCTGCATGTTGACTCTCATTAAGAGAGCTCAATCTGCATAGTTGAACCGTGTCAGCATCGGGTACTTGACTTTACCCCATCTCTTCATGATGCGGCTGTTGCCGCTTCCTCCGACGCCATCATCGATCCTAGCGCGTGGTTGGGTGTGAGAAGAGCTTGATTCGGCCATCGTCACTTGTTGTCTTTGATACCAATTGTTGGCCTAGAAAATGAAAAAACAAGCACACTTATGGAGGAGGAAAGCTACTGTTATAAGCAACTTGTTATATGCAAACTTATCGTTCATAATGTTTATTCAAGAGACTTTAAATAGGCCTACAAGGCTTACAAATAAAATGATAGCAACCAAATGATAGCAACCAATAAAAGTGGATCTAATGGCTCCTAAAGCCAAGCAATACCACTCAATTATGCAAAAGACTAGGCCATGCAAAAGACTAGGTAGTTTATCACATGCAATAGGTAGTTTATCACATGCAATAGATTAATTC
Organism: Iris pallida; assembly: GCA_029216955.1. Lineage (NCBI taxonomy): Eukaryota > Viridiplantae > Streptophyta > Magnoliopsida > Asparagales > Iridaceae > Iris > Iris pallida. The sequence goes on along the minus strand of JANAVB010035820.1, from coordinate 8,559,989 downwards.
CTATATGAAGCACTTCAAACTTCAAAGTCTTTGGTTCTTCTTGCTATGTTCATGTGTCAAAATCTAAAAGGACCAAGTTGGATTCTAAGTCCAAGAAGTGTATCCTCATTGGTTATGACGAAAGGAAAAAATGGATGAAAATGCTTGGTCGATCGAGAAAATCAAAGATTCAAGTGTATAGAGAGGTCATTTTTATAAGACACCCTCTTATTATGCTCCTACAAGTGTTGATCTTGAAGATGTTGACGACCGTAACAAGGTTGATAGTATGCACGAGCTGGTGACGAGTTTGCCAATAACGCCAAGTGGTCCTTCGAGCTTTTCTTCTTCCTCCTCCTCAACAATGAAAAAAAAAGGGAGCCAAGGTTCTTCTCATGATCTTTAAGAGAAGCATGGGGATGAACATGTTGAGGAGGTTGAGAGTGGTAAACCACATTTGAAATCTATTCAGTATAAAGGTGGGAACTTGGTGAGTATATATTCTTGTTTCTTTGCAAGACCAATGGATGATTGTAAGCTATCTTATTTCATTGAGGCAGAAGTAGAATGTGAACATGTTGTGGACGACAATATGAGTGCTCTCATCAAAAAATGAAATTTAAGATATTGTGCCAAAGTACGCAAATGTAGATCTACAAGTTGAAAAAGAATGTGGATGAGAGCATATAGAGAGGTACAAATCTCGTCTTGTTGCAAGGAGATTTTCTCAAAAAGTATGGAGAAGACTATATATTAATAAATATTTAGACCGATAAAAAGAAGGCGGCTTGTCAAGGATGGAAGCTTTGGCAACTCGATGTCAAAAATGTATTTCTCTATGGAAAAATTGACAACAACGTCGTCATGGAGCAACCACCGGAATATGATTCAAACTCTCTTATGTATGCAAGCTAAAGAAGGCCATTTACAAGTTGAAGTAAGTTCTAAGGGCATGGTATGGTAAAATTGTTGAGTACCTTCAGTTATTTTGTCTATAACTCGGACTTGAGTTTGTTAAACAACAAGAAAAAAAATATATCTTTTACGTCAATGTTATCATTGTCATTGAAAACGATAATATAAAGATTGCAAAGCTTCAGATGGTGGTCTCTATTCGGTTTGAGATGAAAGGATTGAGAGAATTATATCAATCACTTATTCACTTGGAAGTGGACAAAGTGGGTGATGGGTTATTTGTTTCTCAAAGGGGGTATGCCGAGATGACTGTTGAGAGATTTGAAGGGAATAAAAATAAGTTGTTTTCCATACTTGATGAAAACATACTTCTTCTGTGTGTAGGAGGAATACATTTTTGACATCGAGTTGCCAAAGCTTCCATCTTTGACAAACCGCCTTCTTATCATTCATCGCGTCATGAAACTCAGATTTCAACTTGTGTGGTACAACCAATGTTTCTTGTGTGCTTGAGTGCATGAGTTATTTAATTCATCGTGTCATGAGTTGTTGAGAACTAATAAGGGATTTAGTCCCACATTGGAAAAATGTAGTATGAAGAGGAGTTAGACTCCCTATAAGTAGTGGAGTAGCCAATCAATAAAAATACAACAATTATTCTCTACATGGTATCAGAGCCATAACCACAAAAAAAAATTCCAATCCGTCCAAAGCCAACCCCCCTGCCCCGACGCCTACCCCCCTGGCCCCGCCGCCGACGCCCCCCTGCCGCCGACGACACCCCCTTTGCTGCCCCCCTCCCCCTCCCCCCAAGCCGACGCCCCCCTGCACCCCCCAAGCCGACAACCCCCCACCCCCTACCCACCGTCGCCCCCCTGCTGTCCATGCCCCTGCTGTCCACGCCCAACCCCAAGCCTTCATTCACCCTGCTATCCACGCCCCCCCTTGCTGACCCCGACGCCCCCCCACCCCCCTCTCTCTTCCGACCACATCTGCGGCCGACCCCCCCACAAATCCTAATTTGCAAGCGCGATTATGTGGACGATTATTCGAAGACGGATGACTGTCAAATACTTTATTTGTACCTTATGTTCCTAGATTACGTCCTCCGGAACTACAAATGCTTTATTTGTATTCCGTTCTCGATATGCAAATTAGGATCTACATGCGTGCGCCAGTGTTGGCCACGTTAGCAGCGCATTCGTAAGGTCTCTATTGGAGACTTTACATAAAGACGAAGACGATGAAGACGATGACAATGACGAAGCCGACGAAGACGACGACGACGACGAAGCCGACGAAGACGACGACGATGACGAATCACAGTTGAAGACGCCATAGATTCGATCAGTGGTAAACTGACAGCAGAAGAGATGAAGGCCTTGGTTGATGATATTTTATCAAAAAGATTAACCGAGGCAACTCCACGTGTGATCCATACTGATGTGGATCCGTCACCCTACAAAATGGGGAAGCTGGACAAGCTGGAGACGAAGTTGGAAGGCACGTCTAACTACTTGAAATGGTCACGGCAGGCACTGCGGACGCTCAAGGGACGAGGCTTGGTTGGCTACGTCAATGGCCAAACCAAGGCGCCAGATGATCCCTCCTCAAAGGAGTTTGCTATTTGAGAAATTGTCAACAATGTTGTGGCTGGATGTTTGACAGACTCCTTGACCGACCAGGTGTCGGGCAATGTAGAGACAATGGAGGCTGTTGCTGATATATGGCAGACTTTGAAGGATATGTACTCAGGCTCCGGCAATCCTATGCGGGTCTTCTAACTGCAGGATGAACTTGATAGGGTGGCCCAAGACGACCGTACCATCTCTGAGTACGCCGTACTGTTGAAGAAATACTGGTCTGATTTGGATCACTATGATCCTCTTGGGATGAAAGATGCACAAGTCAAACCAGCTTTTGCGAAACATTTCCAAAAGTTCTTGGAATATATTTCGCGACAACGGATGATGGAGTTCTTGAAGGGTCTTAACCCTACGTTTGAGCATAGAAGGAATGTACTCCTAGCACAGCCCATGCTTCCAACCTTGGAAGAAGCCATAGCTGCCATGGCACAAGAAGAGGCTCGATTGAAATTGATGTCCAACAAGGGCTCTTTTCAGGGGGAGCAAGTCGCTGTTGACAAGTCTGCCATTGCCGCATTCAATCAGCCTCCCTCTGTGGCCGGTGTTTTCCACAACTGTGGTGACTCATGGCATTATATCATATTTTGTCCAAAACTCCTGTCGAGTGATCGTGGACGGGGCCACGGAGGACGTCGAGGTGGTAGAGACGGTTATGCTGGAAGAAGGGAAAATTATTCTGGCGGCCACAAAGTAAATCTGGCGAAAGAAGGGGCGAACATCACCTGGCTGAGTTAACCCCTCTTGAGAAGGAGTTCCTCGAGAGGTTACGCAGCACGAAGCTTGGTTCGGACGGCAGTCATGGGGCATCATCTTCCTCGGGGGATCACATCACTTGCTTTGCCCAGACCAGCACAGGTATTCCTGCGCGTGCTCTTGCGGCAGCTGTCCACCAACCAGGTTGGATTATGGACTCTGGGGCATCTCGCCATATTACGGGGTCCCGCGGTGAGTTCCAGGACTATACTCACCTACCGACGCCGGAGAGCATTCAGGCTGCTGATGGTAACTCCAGCCCTGTCATGGGTAAAGGCACTGTCGCATGCACCCCTTCTCTCACTCTCACCAATGTGTTACATGTACCGTCTTTTTCTATCAATCTTCTTTCTATTAGTGCCATTATTCTTGATCTTAACTGTACAGTTTCTTTTGACATTCCTACGATGACTTTTCAGGAGAAGGGGACAGGACGACGACTAGGGACTGGCACATGGCATAAGGAGCTGTGGTACTTGGACAGGACTGGACTGGACTACGCATTGGCATCTCTGGTAGCAGACACACCACCTGAAGATTCACGACGCAGTGTAGAAGATGAATTGCTACTCCACCACCAGCGTGTCGGTCATTCTTCTTTTAAAATTATTAGTCGAATGTATCCGTCCTTATACCAAAGGGCTAATAAAGAGAAGTTATTTTGTAATGCATGTGAGTTGGGTAAACATACCAGAAGCACGTATGTTAGTTCAGGACATCGAAGTTCAGCTGCATTTGATATGATACATTTGGACGTATGGGGTCCTTGTCCTACAACTGGTATCAACGGTTTTCGATGGTTCGTCACTTTTATTGATTGTCATACTCGCGTGACATGGGTCTACCTTATGAAGAATAAAAGTGACATCTTTGAGGCGTTTTGCGACTTTCATCGCCGGGTTGAAACACAATATGGCACTAAAATTAAGTGCTTACGGTCTGACAATGGGACGGAGTATACAAATAAGCAGGTTACTGAGTATTTATCCACTCATGGAATACTACACCAAACTTCATGTGCCTACACACCGGCACAAAATGGTGTGGCCGAACGGAAGAACAGACACCTGCTAGAGGTCGCACGGACGATGATGCTGGCTATGAATGTCCCGAAACACTTATGGGGGCAGGCGGTGTTAACGGCCTCTTATCTCATCAACAGAATGCCATCTCAGATATTGGACTGGCAGACACCGTTGGAGATGCTTACTAGTGCAACCACGTACACTGTTCCACCAAAAGTATTTGGGTGTGTATGTTTTGTCCAAGATAATAGGCCAGGCATTGGCAAACTAGATCCTAGAGCAGTTAAATGTGTCTTTGTCGGGTACACGGTAACTCAGAAGGGATATGCATGTTGGAGCCCGGTTGAGCGGAAGATGTTTGTAAGCATGGACGTTACATTCAGAGAACTGGAACCATATTATGCTTCGGATGACAGTTCGGCGTTTGGTGACACACCTAACACAGAGGGTGTTAGATATGAGGGGGAGAAAATAAGCCCATCTGTGGTAGTCGGATCGGTTCCATGCCCGGTCGTGGAAAACTGGACGAAATGGGGAGAAAGCAGTGACTCCGATACAGAAGATGAAGAAGATACATATGTTAAACAGGGAGAGCAGCAGACAATGGAAAAGGAGCTTCAAGTCTACAGAAAGAGACAGTAGAAGTCCAGTACTGTGCCTGTACCGTGCCCTGTGCCTACTGTACCAAGTCCCTCGTCTACTCCTGCTCCAACTCTTGAAGATGTTGCCCCCGCACAGAATCAATCTGATTCTGATGCGGATCTCTCTGACTCTGATGGTATGATCTCTCCACCACCTATTGCTCCCTTAAGGAGATCATCTCGCATCAATGCGGGTAAGGTCCCTAGTCGTTTTGATGATTATGAACATGATATTGCCAACTACCTGTCTTATTCTAACATTTCTTCGAATTATCGAGCCTTTATTGCATCATTAGACTCTACTTCGTTGCCCAAAAGTTGGCAGGAAGCAAAGAAAGATCCAAGGTAGAAAGCTACAATGATGGAAGAACTTGGAGCACTGGAGAAAAATAAGACGTGAGAGCTGGTTCCATTACCCAAAGGGAAGAAAACTGTGGGATGTAAATGGGTGTACACAATAAAGGAGACGTCAGAAGGAAAGGTGGAACGATACAAGGCGAGGTTGGTTGCAAAGGGATACACACAATCATATGGCATCGACTATGATGAGACGTTTGTTCCAGTAGCGAAAATGAGCACCGTAAGAACTCTGGTCTCCATTGCAGCAAACTATGGGTGTAAGCTATACCAATTAGATGTGAAGAATGTCTTTCTTCTTGGGGACCTACAAGAAGAAGTGTACATGGGACTCCCGTCAGGATGCTACGCTACAGAATCAGACGGAGGTACGTCGCATAGAAAAGTGTGCAAACTAAAGAAGTCGCTATATGGGCTCAAACAATCTCCTCGAGCCTGGTTTGACAGATTCATAAAGGCTGTTACAGGCATGGGATACCATCAAGCAAATGCAGATCATACGGTCTTTCTTCAATATGCAAGAGGCCACATCACTATACTTGATGTATACGTGGACGATATAGTAATCACAGGTAATGATGAAGCCGAAATCGCTAAGCTGAAGTCAAAACTCGCGAAGGAGTTTGAAGTGAAGGATTTAGGAGCGATGAGGTACTTTCTAGGTATCGAGGTGTGTGAAGGCGAACAAGAAATTGTTCTCTCACAGAGAAAATACACACTAGATCTGCTGAAGGAGACAGGGATGCTGGGATGCAAAGCAGCAGTCACTCCAATTGACCAGAAGTGCAAGTTGGGAGCAGAAGCAGGAGAGCCAGTTAATCGTAAAAGATATCAATGACTTGTAGGAAGATTGATTTATCTGGGGCACACTCGCCCTGATATCTCATTTGCGGTGAGTGTAGTAAGTCGCTACATGCATGATCCAAGAACGGGTCATATGAATGCAGTGTTTCAGATCTTGAGATATCTGAAAGGGACGCCGGGAAAAGGGCTATGGGTCAAGAAGAATGGATGTGTAGAAGTTGAGGGATACTGCGATGCAGACTGGACGAGCTGCATAGACGATATAAGGTCTACCACGAAATATTGTGTCTTTGTAGGAGAAAACTTGGTCTCATGGAGAAGCAAGAAACAGTCAGTGGTAGCACGATCTACAGCTGAAGCAGAATACAGAGCAATGGCCTTAGGAGTGTCGGAATTGCTGTGGATGAAAGTGTTGCTGACAGAGTTAAAGCTGGACAAGGGAGCACCGTTACGTCTTCTGAGCGATAGTCAAGCTACAATAAGTATAGCTAACAATCCAGTTCAGCACGACAGAACGAAGCACATCGAGATCGATCGATTCTTCATCAAAGAGAAGCTGGAACAAGGGATAATGAAGATTGATCATGTTCGCTCAGAAGAATAAGTGGCAGACTGTTTGACTAAGGGTCTTAGTTCATTAAGTCTGTCGAAGCTATGTAACAAGATGGGAATGATTAATATCTATCGCCCATCTTAAGGGGGGGTGTTGAGAACTAATAAGGGATTTAGTCCCACCTTGGAAAAATGTAGTATGAAGAGGAGCTAGATTCCCTGTAAGTAGTGGAGTAGCTAATCAATAAAAATACAACAATTATTCTCTACATGAGTTATGTAACCGATCAAGAAATCTGAGTTTCAAGTAGACTGTATGTCATGGTAGTGGGTAGTCTAATATAAATACATGCATCTTGTCATTTCATTTTAAGTTGAATAAAATTGTATTCCACTTCATTTTTAAATCCACCAAATCTGTATTTATTTTCAGAATTGAAATTCGTTACTGGGTTGGTGTGCATCTCACACTAATTGAAAACTGGGAGTTTTTCTGCTCAACCTCTTCATCAATGACTTAAGGACTAATTGTGACACTTGGCTATAAGTATCCTACAAATGCCATATGTATTGAAAAGATTGCGTATAGGAGTTGGCACTTCATGTCCATGTTCATGACATCATAATCTGTGTGACCTGAATGACTTAGATGGTAATGGAAAAGATTTTGACAGTCAGTTGATGTGAACCTATAGATCTAAGTTGAAACCAGTCGGCTTGAAGGCTGATTCTGAAAAAACTAACATCATATAGATACTAGACCACTTGTTTTAGCGCCAACAAGCTAGTGTGCAGCTAAACTCTTCAAGTGATCCTTCCAAATTTCACTTGAGTTAAATCAAAGGAAAATCAACACCAGATATAGTTTTCATCATCAATGGATCCAGTAAAAGTAGACGACATTTTTTAGTCAGTATATTACAATAGATGATACATATTGATACTTTACGATATAAAATCTATACACGGTAAACTTTTTTGAATTATACAAGGAAGATTAATTTATCTTACAATACAATTATGTATTGTAGGGATTTCTAACCCATTTGTGGTTTGCACAGAAATAAAAGCAATAGAGAAGAAGAAGAAGAAGAAACGTACAAGAACACACATAATTTAACGTGGTTCATTTCTCAAATCGAGAAGATACGTCCATAGCCGTTGCAGGCGAAATTCCATTATATTCTGAAAATTATTTACAAGTTGCGCCCTAGTACTCCTTTTATAGAAATAGGATATTAGGACTAAACGATCCAGTCACTTAAGCGATCAAACTAGGGGAGTTCAACCAATTAAGCTCCACACAACCTAACATGTATCACGTACATATATCATCCTTATGAAAATTACCAAGAAATAATACCGCTGCTCGTAATTATTCACTTTATGATAAACTCATTCCTTAATGCTTAATTATCCTGCTTATTATTACTCTGTGTGTTGCATCTATCCCTAAATGTAGGGTAATATACTATTTTATCATGCTATGCGAATTTTATGATACATGAGATGATAACCAAGAAAAATTGATAGACGATATTTTGAAACCTTCATCTATATAAGTTGAAATTTCACATAAAAATGAATGTTGTATCAAATTTTATTCCTTTAAAATGTGTTTTGTAATATTTGAATATATGTTTTTTGTATAAAAAAAAGAATATATGTTTTTTTTGGGGTAATATTTGAGTTACTTATGTTAGAATTTAACAACTTTAAAACTTGTGTTAATCAAACATAATCACTTTCCTCCGTCTCAAATATATATTAGAGACTGAAGAATCTATCTAAAGCAATATTGGAGCAACAAAACACTACTTCGATTATTAACTTTAATCTAAAACATTTCCTAGTGTCCATATATATAATAGAAATTGAAACATGGAAATACCCTCACCTATCAAATCCTGTCACTAATCATTCAATAATGCACTTGGAGGCAAAATTAAGGGAAGCTGTTGCAGATCAACAGCAAATACAGTGCTTTAATTAAAATCAATATATCAAGTTAAAAAGACTGGAATTTAATCTATAAGTAATATCAATATGGTCACAAATGTTGTATTACTACTAAAGGAGAATATAAAGTAAGTTTTACGACCAAGTTCATATGTTTAAAACTTTATTGAAATTAATAGTTGAAAACTTTTAAAAAAAAAATAGTTGAAAACTTTCAGACTCATGATAACTAAATAGACATAATAAGGTGCCAATCTATGAAATAAACAAAAATAACTGGTGTTTCTGCCAAAAAAGAAAAAATGACTTTGGCTAGTTTCCCAAATAGGGAAGCAACTATATATAAACCAATTTAACATCTTGGTCCTGTGAACACACACACTGCCTTTCCTTTGGGAAAGAGTGGTGTAGATCAAGAAATAGATCTATTTCTCACGACAGTAGGTCATAGATTTGACTTGTTTTAGTCAGTTCCTTCTGTGATCCATTGGATCTTTACTAAGTAAAGAAAGAGAAATTACTCACATAAGTATAGGTGACACATAGATCTTTACTCGGTAAGGAAAATATGGGAAGAGAGATATAGATGGAGAGAGAGAGATTTACTCAAGACCAAATTTGTGAAAATTCTACAACATATGCACTCTCTTCAACTTTAATACCAAATTTGTAGTAGATTGACAAAGCTGAGAAGTGATAGCCAACAACACCTCAGCTTGGGACTAGTAGTGACAAAAGATCAAGAAGGCTTGGATAGACAAATGGTTCAGAGAGAGTTACAAGTCACAAACCAAAAATAGGAAAGAAACTAATGCTTCGATAAAGTAGAAAAACCTGTACTGATATCTCCACAAGAGATGAAGCTACCTTTCCTTTAACATGAAAACCTGTACTAATATTCCATAAGAAATGGAATTTTGCAAAATCAACAAGAGAGAGGGAATGGAACTAAGAAAAAGTCTTCACTAAAAAGGAACAGAATTAATAAACAACAGCAAGAGGCATGAAGAAATTAGGTCTCGTTTGGTGCACTGTAATGTAATCGTAGTCGCAATTTAATCAAATAAAAAAAAATTATTTTTTTTCCATTTGATTACATTACGATTACAATTACATTACAGTGAACCAAACTAGGTCTAAAGAAAGATCACGTTAACAAAAAAACAGTAGTAAAACAAGAAGCTATATTCATAACCAAGAGATGCATCCCGTAACCTAATCCAAACATGAAGGAAAAAAAAATAGTGAAAAAATATATATATAGATACCCAGAACTTCCGAACTCGTAGAGCTTGCCGCGGCTGGAGAAGATGATCAGCGCGACCTCGGCGTCGCAGAGGACGGAGAGCTCGTACGCCTTCTTGAGCAGCCCGTTCCTCCTCTTGGAGAAGGTCACCTGGCGGTTGATCTTGTTCTCGATCCTCTTCAGCTCAACTCTCCCTCTTCCCATCTCTCTCTCTCTCTCTCTCTCTCTCTCTCTCTCTCTCTCTACTTTTCTTCTTCTTCTTCTCTTTCTTTAAATACAAATAGCTAGAGGAGTATAAAGAGAGAGAACATTAGAGGCTACAGAGAAAAGCAGCAGTAATGGATAGGATAATGAGTGGGATTCTTTCGCTCTCATCTAACATTGTAAAAAAAAAGAAAAGAAAAAATCCACTTCATTTTTTCTGATAATTAATTGTACTAAAATTGGGAAGCTAAGCTAAACTTGTTCATGTTCCCAAACCTACTAGTCTCTTCTTTCCTACTCGACAGAGTAGAGCAGTTCAATCTACTGTGGAAGGAAGAATAGTTGGTCCATAGGTTATTTGGTGTAAACCTAAGCTACTAGCTAGCTCTGTAATTTTTTTACTGACAAGCGGGAGACTGGCACGCTACGTGTCGACTGTCGAGCCAAGTACGCTACTCTACTCTCGCATGTCAAATGATCCATCCATCCCTTCATTCTCAGTTGCGCTTTTTTTTTTTTTTTTTTCTTTTTCTTTTACTTGCTGAAACCTTAAAAAACATGCACACGCGTCTCCACACAACTGGCTCCCATCTCCTTGGCACTTCCCATTTTGACGCCGCCACCCTCGCTCTTTTCTCTAAATTACATGCAATGCCCTCCAGTTTTTCTCATGGTTACGTTCTAAATCTGCAGACTGCAGGGCACAATTCATGAAGTCCAAAAAATGCATTTACTAGATTAGAAAAATGAAATTTTGTTTGTTGTTTTTGGAAATATAACCAGTTAGCAAATCATTTGACTAACATGATTTTCTTGAGTTACTAAGTCTTGTTTAATACAGACATGATATCTTCTTGAGTTACTGGTCTTGTTCATAAAGACATGACACGTGAGTTAATTTACTGTGTGTTTAATTATAATTTTTTTCCATGTAACAAATTAACAATATATATATCAAAAAGTTACGTACATGATAAAAATGGGGAAACTATACTTTTGGTCATTGAGTGTTTGCCTGACCAAAGTTTTAGTCACTCAAAGATATTTTTTAAAAATTTAGTTACAAAATGTTTGACCGTCCAAAAAAATGGTCACTCTGTTAAATTATTGTTTATTTTACTAACAATTCTTGTTGACATGGCATGTTACGTGTCATATCAGTCGTTAAGTATGACTTGGCACATTCACGTGGGCTATTTTTTGGTTTTATTTTTCAAAAAATTCGTTTGGATATTAAGTTTTAAAATAAAAATAAAAAAATGAAATACCATGTCATAAACATTGATACATAACACATAACTTAATATCCAAATAAAATTTCTTTTGTAAAATAAAACCAAAAAATAGTCCAATAACATTGACGGTCTGTGAGCCAAGTCACGAAACCGCCAATAACATTGACAGTGTGAATATTAAAAAAAAATACAGAGAATGCCAATGATATTGGCGGTGTGGTTACATGAATAAGTGACCTTGTATGGTTACCAGTTAGCAAAGCAGCCATTAGCTCCTTCTTCCAACGTTAATGTTGGTATGCAGAGGAAGTGATCCAAATTTCCAAATGTCCAGTAATTAGTATTATGAGATACTTTTCCTTAGATATTGTTTGGGAAGAGAGGAAAATGGGGGAAGAAAAATTTTGAGGAAAAAATGGGAGGAAAATTAAAAGTAGTGGTGTTTGGAAAGAGGGAGAGAAATTGAGGGAGAGGCCGGAATGTGGGAGAAAAATTCATGTGGGTCCCACTCAAAAATTTTCCTTCCAAAAGTGGAAGAAAAATTGAGAAAAATGAGAGGATTGTGAAATAAATTACCCAACTACCCTTCAATAAAGTAGTTATTAATTATGATTTGAAAAAATTAAGGACTAAATGGTAATTATATCTTTCTCCATAATAAATAAAATATTATTTTTAAAATTTTTCTTCCCCTACTTTTTGTTTATCCAAACAAGTGAAGGAAAAAATAATTTTACCTTCATTTTACTCTCCATTTTCTTTTTCCTCAAATTTTCGTCTCCCTCCCCTCCTAGGTTCCCAAACACAGCGTTAGCGTCCATCACCTTAGGGGCTGTTTGGTTGCCCGGGAGTCGCATGAAAGAGGCTTGAAAAAGTGGGTTTGCTTGCAACTGCTGGGTTTTGCAGCGTTTGGTTTGGAGTAACTCCAAGCCTGCATCTTTCCCATCTGGGCTGAGTAATGATGATTTTCCTCCTTTGCTTTACTCCGTTATTCCATTTCCACCTCCACCATAAAACACCCGCAAGTGGGTTGTAAGTGACTTGTTGCCATGGTGGGTCAAAGAAAAACATGGGAGGTGACCGGAGTCGGGGGCCGGCATGCTCTGGCGGGATGAGGAGGACGACGTCGTCCCGTTGCCGTCGCCGCCACCCTCCGCGCCCGAGCTCGTGGTCAGGGGGAGGTGGCGAATGATGGAGACCTCGCGACGGACGGAGGAGGTAGGTGACGTCCGGCGAGTACCGAGCGGGGGCGCGCGCACGAATCTCATCAGCGGAGGCGAGATGGAACTCGAGGAGGTGGAGATTGGGATCCACCACCGCCGGAAGGAGAGGTGGCGGTGGGGAGAGGAGGTGGTGGTGGTGTGGAGAGGTGGCGGTGGGGAGTGGTGGTGGTGGTGGTGGTGGTGGTGGTGGGGAGTGGTGCAGATGGAGAGAGAGGAGGAGGTGGTGGTGGGGAGAGGAGCTGATTTAATTTGGGAAAAGTTAGTAGAGAGAGAGAGAGAGCGCTCTGATTTATTTGTGGCTGATTTTGGTTCTAGAGAATTTTGGTAATTATGGTAATTAATGGTAATTAATGAATTATGGTAATTAATGGTAATTAATGAATTTTGGTTCTAGAGAATTATGTAGATTATGGCTGTGTAGATTTTTTTGAGAACGTCCTTAACAAACTAATAATAAAAAATGACAGTGTAGAATTTTTTGAAAATGTCTTTAACAAACTTGAAGTGTAATATTTATATAAACTTGTTAAATTAGTGTAATTTTTAATCTATACACAAAAAAAAAAAGTTGGGGTAACCATATCTAGATTTATCACATCTCCAACAAACTTCCACTTTCAACAATTCAAACTACCGAACTCATTTTTCTTTACTTTCAACAACCATCCAAACGCGAAATCCTTTTTTTTTTCCACTTGCAGGAGACAAAAAGTACTACATCCAAACACATTTTGGAAAGTGTCATTTTCACACTTTCAACTGTAACTCATCATGGTGTAAGTACCACTTTCACACTTTCAAAGAGTTACATCTATCCAAACAGCCCCTTAATGTAAGTGACCACATGAATAATCTCTAGTTTCTTTGCTAGATTTTTTTTTTTAAATATAGCAGCCCACCAATTGCATTGGCGCTATAGCTGCTAGCATTGAAAAAAAAAAAAATCAAAGTCGAACATGCAGCTATATTATAAAAATTCAATTAATTTTTTCTGACCTTAAATGTTATTGACAGATTTGTCCGCAAACATTGGTACGAAATATATGCGTCTATGCAGCCATTAGTTTTGACTACATGCAATCATACCTCAAGTTGCAATCGGGCCGGTCCGGGCCGGCCCACGGGCCAAAGTCGGCGGGCCAGATCGGGCTCGGGCCGGTCCAGGACCGGCCCTTACGAAGAAACGGTCCGGGCCAGGCCCGGCCCGGTTTACAGAAAGCCGGCCCAGCCCGACCCACTGGACCGGACCAGGGGGTAGCCGGTCCGGGCTGAACCGGTCCACGGGCCAGGCCGGGCCTTGGTCGGTTCGGGCCGGTTGAACCGGACCGGCCCGGTTTGACTGGTTTATTTATTTTTTTTTTTCCTTTTTTTTACAGTTTTTTTATAATTTAATTTTAAAAATTTGTAATTTAATTTTGATTTTGAAAAATGTTTAATTTTGAAAAATGTTTATAAAAATTTGTAATTTAAGAACCGGACCGGCCCTTAGGATTTAATTTTTTAATTTTCATAAAAAATTTGTAATTTAATTTTGGAAAAAAAATGATAAAAGTAAAAAACATATTTCTCCCTCTTCCTTTATCCGGGCTTGGGACCGGCAAATGCTTGCTTGGCATAGGCGGAGTTAAATTTTTTCTTTTTTTAAATAAAAAATAATTTTTGAAAGTATAAGTTAAAATTTGAAAAGTATAAGTTAAAATTTAAAAGTATAAGTTAAAATTGAAATATTTTAAGTATAAATGTATAAGTTTAAATGTACATACCTAATACCTTGCACCGTAGCCTTATTGTTGTTCGCCTTCATGCAATGAAAGCGATTCCAAATCCAGCTCGTGGACATCATGATCTTCTTCATCTTTCTGGTTTTGGGTTCTTTTATCGGCTTTCATCCAATCTTGTACGCACACTAGTGCTTCCAAGATATCGGATTTCAAGCGGCTCCTCCTATCGCTCAACATCCTTGAACTTGCACTAAAACAGGACTCCGATGGTACCGTAGACACCGGAACCATCAGTAGATCACGTGCTATGTTAGAAAGAACAGGAAATCTCTTGTCGTGTCTCTTCCACCATTCTAAAACGGCGAAATGATCTGGAGTCTCATCTTCGTCTTGATAAGAATTAAGGTAAAGAGACAACTCTTGAGTAGGTTGGGAAGATTGCTTTTGTTTCTTCCTTTGTAGTATGCGACCGGCTGCTGATAGCTTAGACGCCAAGCCGGAGCTACTACTAGCCCCCCCTGAGTTGGTCGGGTCGACGTTGCTCCTTCTTCGTACAGTATAACTAACCTGTCCAACGCAACTTTAACTTCTATTTTCATGTCAGTAACATCTATACCCATATATTCTCCATATCCATCTAATAAAACTTCTACGCCATCCAATTTGATTGTAGGATCAAATGTGGAAGCCAAACAATATAAAAGAGGTACTTCACCCCAATATTTCTTGAATTTGGCTTCCATATTTTTCACCGCATATTCAAAATTTGGATGATCTCTATATTTAGAAAATTAATAAGACATGTTACAAAGTTCACGTAAAGCTAAGCAAGATGTGGGATAATAAACACCAGAAAGAGTACATGTAGCATTGTAAAAAACTTCTAAAAATTCACAAACACTTTCAGCTGCTACCCAATCATCAGTAGTAACTTGATAGTCAAGCTGACATCCGAATTACAATAATATGTAATAGCATTCTTAAAAGGAATTGCAGATTTCAACATCAAGTAGGTGGAGTTCCACCTATTTGGTATATCCTTCACAAATCTTCTAAAAGTAATACCAAAATGTGCGCACGTGCATGCAAAACTTTGTTGTCTACTTGGAGACGAGTTTAGGTGGAGCAAACATTGTCGCAGAGTGTCTAAATGTGGATCAAAAAATTTTAAACATTCTTTAACAACTAAGTTAATTATATGGCAAGCACACCTAACATGCAAAAGTCTACCTTCTAAAATAGGCTGAAAAATCACTGACAAAGAAGACATAGCAGCAGTATTGTTTGATGCATTGTCCAAAGAGATAGAAAAATTTTTAGGGTGAATATCATATTCACGCACGTGTTTTGAAATCTCACTTGAAATTATAGCGCCCGTGTGTGGACATTCTATAATTTTAAGACAGATGATGCTTTTTTGCAATATCCATTGTGCATCTATATAGTGTGTAGTAATACAAATGTAAGCATAACTCCACTTAGTAGTCCAAATATCAGAAGTAATAGCCAACTTACTAACATTTTGAAAATCCGCTTTCAAAGCGGCTTTCCGCTCGTTAAAGAGACGAATAGCCTCATTTCGAGCTTGTTGTCTACTCACTCTAGTAAAGGAGGGGTTTAGAGAAATTGATGCATAATCTCGTAAAGATTCGCTTTCACCCGTCGTGAAAGGAAGTTCTTCACGAATAATATGTTTAGTTAATTCAGTTTTATGCTGAGCAGCTGAGTAAGTAAAGTTACCCATTGAAGAACCGGTGGCGCCAAAGCTTATTTGGATTTGGAACGCTTGAAGTGTGTCCTTCCCGTAGCAAGTGTCGTAGTGTCTGGATATGGTCCCGGTGCCACCGCCCTTCTTCCATGCGTACTGGTTGCAACATTTCTTGCATCGTGCCTTGTACGGTATTGGTTCACCCTTGGCATCTAAAACAAGCGAACCATCATGATTAGTTTCAAAAATTAAAGTAAAATATTTCCAATACTTAGACCTTTTTTTTTTTCAGGACGTTGGGTGGAATTAGCGACTTCCGGAGGAGATGGTTGGAACCCCTCCGGAATCGGATTGGTTGCTACTTGCTCAGGTGGAATTTCAGTACCGTCAAAAAAAGTATTAAAAAATTGGTAAGTCTGTCCAGCAAGATCAGGTGGATTTGAACCTTCACCAGCCATATATAAAATAAAATAAAGTAAAACTATGTTAGAAGAAAGTAAGGGATTGAGAGGAAGATCGGGAAGCCGTAGAGCCGGAATGGAGTTCGGAGGGAGATCGGGAAGCCGTAGAGCACCAGAGCACCGGGGAGGGAAAGCCATAGAACACCGTAGAGAAATGTAGAGAAATGTTTGGAATGAGTTGTGTTTGAAAAATAGGATTTTTGGCCTATTTATAGGAATTTTTCAGGATTATTTTGGTAATTTTGGGCAAAAAAATGACCAAAATGTCCCTCCCAACGTTTTAATAACGGCTATATGGGAGGGACATTTTTGTAAAAGAACCCCCCCTCCAACGGTCGGCAGTTTAAACAAAAAAAAAAAAAAATTCCAACAGACGGCCCAACGGTCGGCTGGACCGGTCCCACCGGGCCGGGCTTCGGGCCGGGCCACTGCTGCATTAAAAAAAAAAAAAGTTTGCTCGGGCCGGGCCGGGCTCGGGCTGGGGGGGGGGGGGGAGGCCCGACCCGACCCGTTAGGGGGTGGGGGGCCGGGCCGGTTCGGGCCAGAGGCGGGCCGGGCCGGGCTGAATGGCCAGCGGGCCGGTCCGGGCCTGGGTCGGGCTCCGGGCTA